>JBBPSU010000442.1:0-12673 GCA_038093755.1 Tylopilus microsporus | reverse complement strand
CCGTTTTGCTGCGGAAATGTCTGTCGCTGGCCCCGGTTGGCTTGGAGGTGCACGGTGGTCGCCGTGGATCCACAGCATCTGACGGGGTAGCAGATAGACGGGATGGCCAGCTAGGACGACTGGGTCCAGCAGGCGAGGGAGCTTTTGATCACGAGTCCGTTATCGGTTATGGCCCACGATAAATGGCGCCACGGTGTGCGAGCTAGACGAGCACATGGTGAGTCCCCCTCCCGAATGGTTGTGTGCCACCAATATTCAACGACGTGGCGCACTGGTAGGTTATCGACAACGACGACGACATGCCCGCACTGTGCGTACACGTGCACCCAGAGAGTGCGCGGTCGTGGACGACGATGAGGAGTCATCTGCCCCCAATGCAGATCACGACGCCAGTGGGCCACTGGGGTTGGCTGGGCTGCACACGCCATTTAGCGTGCTCACGGAGCCGCCGCCGTTGCTCTCGGTGACCGTGACGCGCTCGTGTGTGGGTGGGGTGTGGCGTGGGTGACGCATCCTCGCCCGCTGGATATCCTTGTTCCTCACGACGCCCTCGGATGGGCTGCATGATGGGGACAGGGCGAGAGGGGTTGTTGCAGTCGACTTGGCGCGCCTGGATTGGGGTGATGGACGGGTGGGGTCGCCGAGGCCAATGAGGATGGGATGCGTCGACGGCGTCTGATCGAATGCATCGGGTGATGATGGGACCACGTGGACTATGTGAAATGTAGAACGGGAGTAAGACTCGGAGGACATTGGATGGATTTCGATTAGTTACTTCGTATCCTAGTACTACCAACTAAAGCCAATGTGACGGCACATCCGAGTCACAGTGGTTAAAGTCTGTGACTTGCCTTGGTGAGGTGGGTCACATGTGTGCAAGTATGAGCCTCTATGAAGATCAACTGGGGGGTTGCTCTGCTTTGCAGTGCTATGTGCTGCAGGATTTACTTTGAAGATCTTTGAATAGCTATGTACTACACTTGGGTTTTTGTTGTTTACTGATGTGCCGAGCATTCACTAGGCATGGCCGAAGTCATGGATGTCGATGGGTCGACCTCTGAACGCCCGGCGGCAAAGAAATCAACTCCCTTGGACGAACAAAAGTGGGCCTGGTCCAAACTATACAGACCGACCCACAAAGAGAAATGTGATTCATGCGGCACCCACATCGACCACATTGCAGAAAGCTCCGCTGAGGGAAATATCTCCCTCAACCTGGTACAACTGTACCCAGAACAGTTCGCAGAAAGGAGGTACCTCCAAGGTTGGGAAGACTCCGATAAAGCCCAGATGGAGTCACAAGGGCTCGATATCCACCAAGTACAGCATGGGATGCGGGTACTTGCGAACCATGTCGCAAGGATGGCTCAAGTCATCAAACGAGCATCCAAGCTCGCTGGAGATTGGGCACATCTCCTTTTACGAAACGGACCAACCGGACAGATCGAAAGCACGATTGGAGAGCTGCAGCGAATCGACGCTCAACTCATGGAGGCTCTCCCCCGCGATGTCTACATATACGCGGACGATGTTAATGTGGATACACCTCATGGGGTTCTCCACGTGGGTAGGAAAAACCCATCCGAACCGCCTGAGCTGCGCATGGCAGCAATAGAAATAAAGGCGGAGGAAAACCCCTGAGCATTCCGGTATGCGATGAACTTAAAACCGAGTGTGGGGACTCCCACTACAAGCACACGACCAAAAGTCACTCACAAGATGCGCAAGTGCGCAACAATTGAGGGTAAAATTGGCGGTTGTAACGCCTATATCATGATTGATACCGGTAGCACCGGTAACTTCGTGAGCCCAGCATTTGCAAAAGTCACGAAAATGAGGGTGTTCCCTCTAGACCTACAGCTTATGCTGCAATTGGGCTGCATCGGCAGCCGGTCGAAGATCACTCATGGAGCATCTTCGAGTATAATACTAGGAAGCACAGCTTCCGAGATTTATCTCGACATAGCAAATATCGACCGATATGACTGTATCCTAGGGATACCTTTCCTCCGCGAACACGGAGCGGTCATTGACTTTGCGAAAAAATGCATCCGGATTGGCGATGTTAGCATCGCCTTGCTAGAGGAGAACAAGGCGACCAGATGGTTTCCCGTCCTGGTACCCCACTACGACTGACGGTTGAGCCCTGCGAGGCTGAAACAACCTTGCGAGGGCTCTAGAAGGGGAAGGACTGGAGAGGAACCACAGGCGAATGTTTCGCCAGAGCAGCGTCTTGCCGCAATGAAAACTAAAGAAACCGCACTATCCGACGTGGATATACCCCGCCTAAGGAACCTATGGTTCCGAAAATACAAAACGAGATTAGGAGGGATGGTACCCAAACTCCCTCCACTGCGGGAAGTTAACCACAGAATCCCGCTGGTTGAGGAAGGCATAAGATATGCCTATCACCTTCCTCGCTGCGCAGATGCGCTAAAACAACAATTGTCGGATAAAATCCGACTATATACCGACACTGGTTGGTGGGTAATGAAGAGCATCCCACAGGCTGCTCCGATGCTCTGCATCCCGAAGAAAAATGGGAAGCTGAGGACAGTTATTGACTGTCGAAAACGGAACGATAACACGATCAAAGACATGACTCCATTCCCGGATCAAGACCAGATCCGGATGGACGTGGCCAGAGCGAGATATCGCTCAAAGATAGACCTCTCGAATGCATACGAGCAGGTCCGGATCGAACCAAAGAACGTCCCGAAGACAGCCTTCGCAACGATCTACGGGACCTTCATCAGCCAGGTCATGCAACAGGGGGATTGCAATGCCCCCGCAACATTTCAACATCTAATGACAGTGATCTTTAGAGATCACATCGGATGTTTCATATATGTCTACTTGGACGATATATTCGTCTACAGCGACAAATTGGAGGACCATGAAAGGCACCTCCAGATCGTATTCGATCTGCTGGAGAAAGCAGACTTCTTCCTAGAACAGGAAAAGTGCGATCTCTATGCCGATAAGCTCGACTGCCTCGGCCACATCATCGACATGAAAGGCGTCCATGCTGACAGGGACAAAATGTCCCGGATTCGTAATTGGAGGACACCAAAGTCCCTTAATGAAGTCCAGCGCTTCGTGGGACTCGTCGAGTATCTTGCGCAATTCATGCCGGATGCCTCGGCGTATACAACGCCCTTAACAGGAATACAAAGGAATGGACATCCCTTTAAGTGGAGAGAGATCCACGACAGATGCTTTCAAATGATCAAGGACCTGGCATGCAAGTACCCGGTCCTTAGACCAATCAACCCAAGAAAGGACGAGTCCATTTGGCTCGTATGCGACGCTTCCCTCTATGGGGTGGGTGCATTATACGGGCAAGGGCCTGATTGGAAGACCTACCGCCCAGCAGGTTTCATGTCCAAGAAACTGAGCGACGCTCAGCAAAACTACCGGACATACGAGCGAGAGATGCTCGCAATAATTGAGGCACTACTCAAGTGGGAGGATAAACTCCTCAGATTTCCATTCACAATCGTCACTGATCATGAGGCATATACCTCCAAACGCAGCGGAAGCTGTCCAGTAGACAGGTCCGCTGGATTGACTACATGTCGCGATTCAATGCGACGATAAAATACGCTAAGGGTTCAGAGAACCGAGTAGCCGATTGCTTGTCCCGATACTACGAGAAGGAGGATGGCGATGAAGCCTCCGATGAGGAAGTCGACTGGGCAAACGCGGACTTGCGTCTAGACCCAGAGGGGGATGACCTCCCCCAGGATAGGTGGCTTGAAATGAGGGCCATGACTGTTGAGGGAGAGAACCCTCGAAAAAGCCAACGTCTTGCTGAACGGCAAGAGACACGGATACTGGAGGCACAAGAGATGGCCTCTGCAGTGGAAAGGACAACCATGGAAGCTCCCCACACGAATGTGAGGGAGGATCCTACGGTTCTCGAATCCGCTGGGACATCAATCGTCCCTCCAGTTGACTACGGGAGTAAGCCGGAACTCCAAGAGGTGATTCGAGGAGGCTACCCCGGCGAGCCCGTCTACACCAAAATTCTGGCTAACCCTAGCCATTTTCCCCAGTTCACATTGAGGGATGGACTCCTCTATACGAAGAATCGAGGAGAGGAGGAGGTGTTATGTCTCCCCCATATGAAGTACCAAGGCGATACGGTGATCGCCATGATTATAGACCAAGCCCACAAGATCCTGGGGCACTTCGGTGCCTTAAGAACCGCAGATTATATCCGCAGATGGTATTGGTGGCCCAAGCTTGGGTGAGAGGTCGACAAGTTCTGTAGGGCCTGCCCAACTTGTCAAACCACCAAGGGCAAAAACAAATTACCCCAAGGGCTGTTACACAGCCTACCAATCCTGAGGAGACCATGGGGGTCGATCTCCATGGACTTTGTGGGACCATTCCCACCGAGTGAGGGACATGACTACCTTTGGGTGGTCCTGTGTCGCCTCATGTCGATGGTACATTTGGTACCCGTCAATACGACGATTCGCGCGTCAGAACTCGCTGAGAAGTTCATTAAGGAGATAGTTCGTCTCCATGGACTTCCCGAGACAATCGTCTCTGATCGAGATGCGAAATTCACATCGACTTTCTGGCACGAGTTGCACTGAATCCTTGGAGCAAAGCTCCTGATGTCGACTGCGTTTCATCCACAAACCAATGGCGCCTCTGAATGGGCCATCAGGAATGTAGTACAGATACTACGCTCGTCGGTGCAACCCGACCAAACGGATTGGGTAGCGAAGCTGCCCTTGACCGAGTTCGCGATTAATACGAGCATTAGTAGCTCTACGGGGTTCGCCCCATTCGAGCTGAACTACGGGTACCTACCCGAGCTGATGCTCAAACTAAATGACGCTGATGTGTCGGCTGCTCCAGGAGTACGGACATTCGTCCGTCAGGCTACAAAAAACCTGGAGATGGCACACGATGCTATCATCGAGAGTCGTGTGGTACAAACTCACCATGCAAATAAACGGCGAAGCGAGGGTGAAACCCTCAAGGAAGGAGAGAAGGTATACCTCTCCACGGAGAACTTATCAATGCCGAAAGGACGAGCGAGGAAGCTCGTCCCAAGATACATTGGACCAATGAAGGTCCTAAAGGGAGATAGTGCTTTGGGCACATATAAGCTGGATCTACCAGAAGCAATGCGCAAAAGACGCATACACCCATCATTTCACATCGGACTACTGCACCGATATGAAGAAAATGACGACGTCCTCTTCCCAAAGCGCAACGCTCAAGCGTTGTATGATGTCGGGAATACCGACGACGAGGAATGGCTCGTCGACGAGATAATCGCCCATCAATGGGCCGAGAATGAGGTCAAGTTCCTTGTTAAGTGGAACCTGGGTGATTCCACATGGGAGCCAAGCTCCAATTGTGAAGAGCTCGAGGCCCTCGAGAGGTACCTCGAGCTCCAGGGAGTACAGGATGTGCGCCAACTGCCCCAAAGGGCAGGACGCACGCCCAAGCGTACTAGGGCTACCGCGACGCGGAAGCCCAAAGGACGCTAAGTCCCGCTACGAACAACAAGGGAAAATAAACCAAAAGTAGTACAGTATATACAAAAAAGGAAATACACTGTCACTTTACAATTACTAATTATAGCTTATTCTTTCTTTCGTCGATCAATCCCATTTGCGTTCCACTTCCCTTATTCGTAAATTTCCCACAACACTTAATCATGCGAGGTCCACAACACCTCTTTTCCTCATATCACTACCATCGTCTTGGTATCGTTGCAACAGCAACATGAGCCCACGCTCAACTTCCCCTTCACCATCCATGCGATCCCGCAGCCCATCTCCCCCTCATTCTACGTCTCGCGGCAGATCTATGTCGTGAGACTCTTCACCTGGATGCGACGCGTCTTTGCCTGCCCGGGAAACGGGCGGCGGACATAAGCGTCGTCGAAACGACTTCCCTTCCCCACAGCGCACTAAGCGCCAGCGACATTCTCAGTTATCTCGGTGGATAATCCACCCGTTGCTTCCATTCGTCCGGCACGCTGACGTCTGTGAGGCATGCAACCGGTACGGCTCGCATCTTGGCCTTGCATTCACTGGCGCCCATGGCGCCTTCCTCGACTCTGTCGAGAACCTCGTCGACCACGCAGCCACCATGCTTCGATGAGAACCATACTCGTCGCTCGTCCGCAAGAACGACTGGCTGAGACGCCAACGAGACGAACTCCAGCACCAGCTGGAGGCCACGCACGGCAAACTCAACCGCCCACAACGGGGGACCGATATCCCCTTCCCTACTTCATCCGCCAACGAGGCACGCCAGCTGGAACAAGCACGCCTCACATCTCTAGGTGCTCGCATGGAGCCTAGCCAGCCAACCGCTGGTCCCTCAAGGGCACCTCTTGAGCAACGTCTGGTTTCTCAAGAGGCCTCGTCGGAAGCCAGCCGCTTTGACGCAGGAGAACCCACGGCTCTCCTAGAGTCTCGTCTTTCCGGGGGGAGGGCGCAGGTAGAACCTGCTGTCACCCCCCAATCTTCGACGTTCCATTCCCAGAAGGGAAAAGAAAAGGAGGTAGTACCTCCAACCGAGCCCGTTCGCCCCCTCCTCCTCCCTTACCAGGACTTGTCAGTGATGGAGGAACCCTCCGACCCATTCCAGGGTATCCAAGGACCAATGTTCCTTGGATGGAGGAACGTACCAAACATCGCTCAGATCCTGGGCGATGCCTATGATGTGAAACAGACGTGCACACTTTTCATGCGCGTTAACAATCGCGTCTGTGCGTACGAAGGAGAGAGGGCCACCGAGACCCTCAACGTCATCAAGCAGGGACAGGTCCCTGCACCGCCAGCGAGGTGTACCGATGCCCCCCTCCATATGGAGTATAGGGTCATCATGATGGGGCCTGTCCGTGTCTATGACACTGCCCATGAGATCCGCGATCTCTTTGCAAGGGCACAAACAGAGCCCGAAGGGAACGCACCTTCATATCGTCAGGCGTCCGACATCATCACCCTCCTCCACCACTGGAGGAAACACAAAGCATTGGAGGTGAGTGACCTCATGAGGGTCACGCTGAAGGCATGGAGGCCACCGAGTTGGGCCTCTGAAAAGGCAAAGAAAAAGAAGGATGCCTTTCGCGAGGGGGCAAAGCAGTGTGTCGAGCCCCCACCTCCCGTTGTCGTTCAGGTGATACAGAAACATCTGCTGTCAGAGTCTGCTCCGACTCTGACCAATGAACCAGGTGAAATTACGCCCCAAGTCGCAACCGTGGGTGAGGCCTCAACCTCAATCCACCAAAGCAAATCGGCGAGGCCTACCTATACGTCGGCCCCGCCCAAACCAAAGGCACGAGGGAAAATCACCCTCAATTTTAAAACCCTCGCGATTCCACAAGGAGCACCATCCCTCGATGCTCCAGTAGACGACTGGGTAGCGTTCATCGAGCGCTGCCAAAAGGCCTGCCGGGAGTTTGAAGGACTCCGGAAAATGTTCCCTGGAGCGGTTGGGCTCCGTACCGACCCAGAAGACGATGATGATGAGGCCGAGTTCAGTGCCCCGTCTCGAAGAGTCGTGAGAGCGTTCCTCCTCATGGAGCGTTTGGCTCCTGTCGCCAGAGGAAGAGCTGGCGATAGGTCCACCTGGCTCCGAGGGCTCATACGCCTCTTCATGGTGCCTGGAAGGTACCGCTCGCTCGTCAAATGGGTGGAGGCTGTGCCGGTTCAAGGTCGCCCCACAGCCTGGATAGGCCAATTCACCAGTCAGGCCAACATGGCTGACATTGCGGCTTACCTCGCCGCGAACGGTGTCTCCTTCCAGGACGCTGATGACGCCGTCACCTGGGCACATCACGCAGCTCGTGAATGGGTCGATCGCATCGACAACTCCGGGGGGTTCGAAAACCCTCAAACAAACACCCTCTTCGGGCCAATGTGACAGGAACTGTCGCTGGACTTGGTCAATGAGTCACTCACTCGCGCCAAGGAATGGTATGAAGCCGAGGCACAAGCACAGGGCGTGCCTGTCGAAGGGGTTCCCCCATTGATGATGGACCCAAGTGTCCCAAGGGACGACGCCCTCTATGCACAATTCAGCGATGCATCGGTCCTCTACGACCTCGTGTTTGCCCCCGTCAGAACTGATGATGGGTCCTTCGACATCATCATGGATGATGAAGACTCTGAGGGCCCGGCGCCGATGTGAGTGGGACTCTGGCCGGGGTATACAACTCCTTTCCGTGGGTTCAACCCCACGTTGATTCCTATGTTACGGACATATGGGAGGCATAACCCTCCTTCCCTTTTTTTTATTTCATTCCATTTCATACGCATCCGATTTATTAATGTAACTAATCTCGACTTGTATATACGTTTCGTCTGTACAATATATCGAGGCCTGTTGTTGCCTCTAATGGGGAGGGTGTCAGGGGCTGATGGCCCCACATGAGGTTCAGGTCCTATGACCGTGACCATGGCGCATGTGATAGAAGTAATCACATGCGTCGTAGTAGCTAGTTAAAAAGAGGGGGCCTCGCGACAGCAGGCCCCCATCTACTTTACCTTTACGTTATCATCTGGTGAATCCAACACGGTTCACTTCGCCGGCATGATCTTAAGATAACGGAACCTTACACTGTTGAGGATCGGCAAGATCTTGTAAAGAAGCTTTTGGAGTTCTACCCTGGCGGAGCAAAGAATGGATCTCGACCTTACCTCCACATATCTTCTGGCTCGTTTCCTAAGTAAGTATGCTCATATGTGAAAACTTGATGGTGCGCTGATTTACGGCAGCTCTCGAATCAAGATATGCGACAGAAACGGGTCGCTTCAAATGTTTATGTCTACAACGCTCCCGCCAGCCATCCGATCAGTGTTGCATGCAAGCTTTAGTGCATGTCTTGCTGATATCGCACTATTGCAAGACGCCAATAGCAAAGAGTTTGGGCGCGGAAGTCCAAGATTTGTGGCAATTCATTGTTCCTGGTATAACCGACATACGACACAGGTATGACCTCTAATGATGACGCATCTTGAGAATCTCACCATCCATAACAGGGACACGATGCTCCTTCTGACGTTCATCCGTATTGGCTGCAAAGAGAAGACAGCTCCAGAGTCAACTATACGCAACTCATTCCATATCTCTCTCAAGAAGGCCGCGAGCATTGGGATGCATTGTATGACTTACAAACTGTATACACGGATCTTTTTGAGCATATACGTTGTGAGGTAGGAACACTTATATATTTCTGGCAAGTTCTCATAGTTCATACCGCCTAGGTTGAAGTCTGTTTGCCAGAAGAATATCGCGAATTAAGCACGATGGCAGACATTCTTCCAGGAAACGAAGTTCCTGCCACCTACCCCTTCCAGTCCCTCGTCCTCAACCTGAACGTGATCACAAAAGCGCACCGGGACAAGATGGACTGCCCGATATGCCTTGTGCTCCCAATTGGTAATTTTCTTGGAGGTGAACTATGTTTTGTCGAAACTGGGCTGGTCATTGAGTTGCTACCTGGTGACTTCGTGGTTTTCCTGTCTTCAGAGGTGACCCATTTCAATTTACATTATGAAGGTTAGAAATCGCTGTTCTATATCATCTCAGTCCTTTCTTATACTCCCTATAGGACAAAGGGCATCTCTGGTGCTAAGCACTGACAAACACATGATGCAATGGGCGGAGGATCAAGATGGGTGGAATCACAACGTGAATTTTCGGTAGCCTTTTTGCACCCTATGGTTGACTGCCATAATATGTAGCTTTAATCCTAAAAACGTGCAAAGTGATGCAGTCGTGACCAACGTACAGTCGTGACCTGGGGGAAATCCCGGGTTACGCTGGTGCATTGCAAATGCAAACATTGGGCAGCACCGCTGCTGCACATTTTTCGACATAGGTAACTTTATTGTTCGGGGTAAGGAGCCTTTTTCCCAGCCTTCTGAATGTAGCTCTGAGTAACACACATCTCCAACCAGGCTTGCTCTTGATGTCAGCCTGTCCCAATTGTCTATGACAGTTCAATACAGAAGATGGCGTCCTTCGTCACCTCAGCCAGCCGCTCACAACTTGTCACAATTGGCAGGATGAGCTCATTACCGCTGCAGAAGCACTTGCCAGTTCAGACTCGGAGGACTTGGGTTCTGCCAAATTGCCTTTCAAGTTGCCATTTTCATTTCAAAATGACGAGCTCACCTATGGTTCTTCGGAAACTTATGAGGTCCTTCAGCAATGTGTGGATGCTTTAACAGACCTGGACAGTGATGGGATGGATGTTGATTGCACGAATTGTTCAAGGGCACAAACTCGGGTTATCGAGTTTAAAGGTGCAGGGCAGATACTGGGTCACGGAACTACCTTTCTCAATCGGTTTGATTCAGACACCTTCTCGCAGGAGCGAAAAACCAACATCTATTACCCCTTCGCCTCAAGTGACGACTGGTCCATGGCAAGCTACCTCCTACGTTCTGGATTGAGTATGGAGAAGATAGATGAGTTTTTGTCGCTACCGATGGTACGTATGTTACCTACTATGCAACAGATTGTCTCATACTAACTATGCACTCAACTCTGAAGGTCAAGACTCTCCCATTGTCATTTCACATGGCTAGAGCATTGCGTGCTCGAGCAGAACTCCTACCAGCTGGACCAGCATGGAAATATCAAGTCATAGAACCCGAATATCCCACCAAGTCCATCGTTCACCTCTACTACCGCGACCCCCTTGACTGCATCGAAATGTTGATGAATCACCCGTTCTTTACTGACAAGTTGGATTTAACTCCAGTGAAAGTATACAAGGTGGCCAACCAGATTGTTCGCATATATAGTGAATGGATGACGGGTGATATGGCATGGGAGATGCAGGTTTGTAGTCAGTTATATCAGATACATTTTGGCTCTAATCAGTTGATAGTCTCACTTGCCAGCCGGCTCAACTTTACTTGGCATCATCCTGTCCTCTGACAAGACCAACATAACGAACCTAACCGGCGATCGCCTTGCCCACCCCCTTCTCATTAGTCTCGCAAATATCAAAATGAAGCATCGTAATAAATCGTCAAGTCACGCCTTCCTTCTGGCTGCTCTCCTTCCTATTGTGGAGTTTTTGCACCCAATCCCCCGAATGTGCTCGCTTCTCCGTGATCGACTGGTTCATCGTTGCTTGGACATCATTCTTCAACCACTCAAACAGGCAGCTGAAATTGGACGAATGATTTCTGACTCCCTTGGCAACCTTCATCTCTGTTATACCCCCCTTGCTGCATATATCGCCGACACCCCAGAATCTGCAATGCTTGCTTGCGTCCATGGGCGTACTTCCCACGTCACCACTGCTTCATACAAGCAGTTCAGTGACTCTTTTCGTCATGAACTGCGACATGGGTCAACTACGTTGTCTCAGCTGGACTCCATCAAGATGGACCCATTGGATATCGAGGGTTTTTTTGCAGCTTGCGAAAAATTTTGACTCAACGGAGTCCACCAACCATTTTGGTGAGACTGGCCATTGTCAGACCCTTGTATCTTCCTAATGCCAGAGCTTCTAGCCTGTGGTGGGGTTTAGGTGCTTTAAAGGCGGGATTTCCAAGCTGAGGCAAATTAATGGATGAGTTCGAAGGGAGATTCAACATTACCTCATCGCCATCATCGCTGGTGCAGCTCCTCCAGCATTTGTCCACACTGTTCGTGCCCTCATGGACCTTTGCTACCTTTCGCAAGCCACTTCAATTAGCGAGAATGCTCAACGGGAGATATCTCGTGCACTCAAAGTCTTTCATGACAACAAACATATCGTTACCACCTGCGGTGCTCGTTGAGGTGGGAAATCCAAAAAAGTTCTTCCTCACTTCCGCATTCCCAAGCTGGAATTGATGCAAAACATCTCCCCCAGCATCATGAACTCCGGTGCCCCAATCCAGTGGTCTGCCGACACCACAGAACATGCCCATATTGAAGTAATCAAGGACCCGGCAAGGGCTAGTAACAATCAAGAATACAATGTGCAGATTTGCAGGTTCCTGGATCAATTAGAGAGGTGCCGTTACTTTGAAGACGCAATCAAGATCAGCCACTTCATTGCCCCTCCAGCTTCGCTCCCCAGTCTTCATCACGGGGATTACCACTCCCAAGACGACCTGGATGAACCTGATCTGGATTTTGATGACCCTCAGCACAACGATGGGTCCTCCGAGTTGTTATCCAAGTATGACGTTAAGGATCTATGGGAGCCTCCTCAACAGCCCACGGACTTCTTTGCCAAGGCTCAACGATTAAAAGAGTCAGTCGATAATATGATTTGGCCTGCTCATACATTTATCGCTGGCTGTGCAGCCATCCACCTCAATTACGACCCGTCTATTAGAAAAATATCAGTTGACCAAGCAGCAGAGATGTTTGGCCTGGTGGATTTACGAGCTGCACTTGCTGACTATTTTGACCGGGAGCAACAAGGGAAGGTGCATAAGTTGGGTTATTCGAGACTTGCCTCATCAAATGCCGGTTTGCTCTTCAGCAACATCCAAGTATGGTACAAAGTTCGGATCCAGCAGCATCAGGCCTTTGATCAGAATGCACTACATCAGCAAACCACAATGGTCTGTAGAGTGCTGGACAGGACTGTATAGTTTCATAGCTCTCCAGCTAGGTCCAGGCTGGACAGTGCTATGGAGTGCTGGCCAGCAACCCAGTTGCTATGGGTTGCTAT
>JBBPSU010000441.1:0-12679 GCA_038093755.1 Tylopilus microsporus | reverse complement strand
AAGTGTACCTACTGAGTTCTACCTTCGAGTTTTTGTCTTGAGTAGCGTTGTTGGAGCGTGACGACGCCCACAAGGGCCAAACACAAGCAAGCTACGCTCGGCCTCTTCCGCCGAGTCATGCCGACTACACGCCCAAACTAGGGTTGCCCAGAACAGACGATTGACGGAATTTGCGCTAGGAATGAGCGATAAACACAACACGTATACTGGTGTGAGATACCTGGGGTAAAGTGGATTCCGTGTGTGAGAGGTCAATCAATGACCAACTGTGTAATATAGTTTCTTCAATGTCGGGTTGCGGCGCACGGTACCTCTGGGATAGGTTTGGATGACAAATCGGAGACACTCGATTTCGCCGTGTGAGAGACGATCGTGGCAAGTTGCCAAACTGCTCTTGCGCGTAACGTCTAGTTGACATGAAGCAAATATCTGGTGAATTTCGTTCGCATGTCAGTCGCCCATATGGACCAACCCTTCTGTCTCATCAAAAATCTTAGTATACCATTGTGTAGCAAAATGATTCTCGGCTGAACTTTCGACTGGTGGTGGTGCAATCCATCACACGTAAGATCCTCAGAGACAAGTTGTTTTCTCGGCAGTACTCGCTCATGGAGGGTTGGTTACATTCATGGGAAGTGGAGGTACTAGCAGCATACATCTTATGGGTCCCATGGTGACTCAGGACGTGAACCGTGACGGGTATACTAAAACGCAAGAAAAACAGATAATGAAGATGCATGGAGCAGATGGGTATGTTGTGAAGATCGGGTAGTCGCGGTGTCTACTCAAGGCGTACGAACAACATAATTGAAACACGAGCACTGGAGGTGATCACGAAGAAAATGTTTCGTACAAGGATTCACGGTTGATGGTAATATTTTGAGGCTTCCTCCAAACCGCCAACGTCAGCATGTTCAACATATTTCACAGTTGGCGCAGCAATGGGCCTTGAGCTATGAAAGGTCATCCTACAAAGAGGCTTCACGGATTGCCTTCCCGGCACGGTCGTCTTGCAGGGACACTGTTGTACTCTCCTCCCATCGCTCGAGTGCTATGGCATACCTAGATGCTTACTTTGACGGGAGATTTTGGGTACGCTCACCTGTAAGAAACGCTTCCTGGCAAACTTTCTGTGGAACGACTCATGTCGTATGAGCTTTAGTATGTAGTTCAACATCATGTTTGCAGTGAGCGAAGCACTCTCAGAATAAGAACGGTGTGCTACGCTCGCTGTCTTCATGAAATGGGTTCAAACGAGAATTGACGGGCATCTAAATCCGTAAGCACTTATTTGTAATTGACAAGGATCAGGTGAGCCTGCCAGAGAGAAGCAGCGGCCATCAAGGACAGAGGAGTAACCAATAGTCACCATTCGAATGCCCCGACTTTGAGAAGATAATTGCCGATGGTTCTGGCGTTCACGTCGTAGTCGTCGTCGACCTTGCTGACACGTCGGAGGGGGTACATTGGATTCAGACGATCAGACGAGAGATTCCAATTGATTGTCTTCAGTACGTAACACTCCGCAAGCAGGATCTCGGATTTAGCACAGGACGGATCGGCACAGTGGAGGAAAGGGGATACGGAAGGCGCCACGATTTCTTCTACCCTGGGTGCGATGAATAGACAGGTGATACCAACTAGCTGAAGCTTGGTGAGGGACAGGACGCGGGGAGAAAGGAAGTGGCCAGTGATGTTTACACACAAGAGCGTTTCGGGGAGGAGACGGAAGCAAGTATGGACTTGAATGACCCGGTCGTGGATGCCTCGCATCGACCAAGCAAGCCCCTTTTGACTTGAGATGCACTAGTGGCCCTGAGGGGGAGAGTCGCAAGCTAAAGCGATGATGGATCAGCGAGTGGGAATGGCCAAGTATTCGAAGAGCTCATTACGTACTCGCTGACCATGGAGGGGTTGTCGCCGTCTTCAGCGTCAAGGTCGTCCCAATCATCGCCGTTTTGATTGGTTTCTGCCTCACTGTCGATACAAGCATAGAGTGAGGGTGCAGCCTGGGGCTCGCTGGCAGGATCCTCCTCTTCAAACAGCTTTGCCTCGTCTGGCATGTTGAACGACGTTCTGCTCTCCTTCGTGAAACGGTCATCGTCTTCCTCTCCTCTTTGACGTCCACAAGGGAACGGACATTTGGCTGAGAAGCGGTGGCCTTGGAGGTGCAGCGGGTTGCTTCGACAATGTAGAGAGGTTGACGATTGCCGGTTGAGGGAGGGGTTTTGATTGATTACCATGCCGTCAAATTTAGCCTTGCCTGAAGGGAGATCACTGCCCTTTCTCTTCAAGTCCTTTAGCGCAAGTGCGGACTTGGGCTTGTTGGCGTTCTTCGAGACCTGGGCTAGGGCATTGCGTTTGCGCTTGCCCTATGTTGCAGCGCTGAGGTCGTCTCGTTTGCCATCCTAGAGGCTGCAGTGGGTGCGGTAGCGCGATCAATGGGTCATGGCCATATGTGGGCCTTCGAAGTGTGATTTTGAGCAGTTTAGTCGCCTTCTTCCTGTGGGTTGCAACCGCGACGCAAGTTACACGACGTGTCTGAGGGATACGCAGCGTTATTGACACAACATGGATGCGATGATGAACGAGTGTAGCTTCCCGTCTTACCGATATATTAACGAATGTACTAGAAGTGTGGCGCCAGTAGGTGTGCATGCATTGCCTGTATGCGAAGGTCAGATCATGCTACGCACATTAATGTATAATACCTGGCAGTACTGTGTGCTCTAGCACCAGTGAGTCCGGCTCGAAGTCGCGAATGGATTGACTTGAGACTCGCGGGGTCGCGCACACCTGCAACAAAGATCACATGACCTGTACCTTTTCGAGATCAACGACGTTTTCACTTGTTGATTTTCAACAACTCCAACGCTTCGTTTCCTCTCCACTTGTATTTTCTGCAAAAATGTCAGCCGTTGTCAATGTCAGAACCACTCATCAACCCCATGGATTCGCCCTCAACCCACTTGATCTCTCTGTCTGCTTCCGCGGCATGGACAATGTTCCCCTCAGAAATATCCCTGATCGTGTTGTAAGTCTCGCTGTGTAATCGGTTAACAACCACTAACGGTACACTACCTTGAGGCAGCCTGTCGAGATCAAAATACATCTTGCGGGTGAATGGACTGGATTCTTACCCGTTGTACATGTCGCCCCCAGCTACAAGTCGGAAGTGTTGAACCCTGTAAGTTCCATTAGTCGAGTTTAGTTTGTTCCAAGTTTTCATCATCATTTCAGGCCATGTTCCCTTTCCTCCCACTCCCACCTACATTTGAGCCCACTAATATTTCCCATTGGCAACGATTAACAAGAGCGATTGAGGCCTGCTTAGTAGCAAGTACTAGTCTCGAGAGTCGCTACCCAGAGGCTTACCGCGTCATGCGAGACCTGTTTTGGATGGCATTCGTTGCCTCATTTCCCGCTTTCCCGGCAGGTGACTGGCCGCTTTGGGACCCACAGATTTCAATGGAGGGAGGGTTTATTTCAAGCTGGGTGCGCAAGGAGGACCAGGAGGTAGAAGGGATCCCACAGACCATCTGGGGCCAATTTAAAACTACCGTTGAGCATATGTTGTCGATACCCGTTGTCTTGTAATGCTATTTCATACCTTACTTCCCATCTCTTGGCGTCGAGTCACTACCCAGGTACTTTCTCACGGCCTCCAGTACGCTTCAAGTTATCTTTTCGATATTCTGCCATAGCATACCATGGCAAAATCTTCAAAATGCCTACCGTTTGATGAAGATGGTAAGATAGAGTGGACATGGTCATCTTAAATGATTAAATCTAACCACTTTCACAGGATTCTTACAAGTTAGCCAGAAATCTCTCGTGTGCATAGTATGCCCAACTGTCAATGGTCAAAAAGTCATGCGGCGCTGCCATGCTGCAGATCACGCCAAGTCCAAAAAGCATCTAAGGAATCTTGCCAAAGCGAAAGGACGACAGGCACAACTTGAGCTTGAATCTGTACCTGAACCTGTTGAAGTCTTTGAGTCAATGCCGGCGCAGGATCGTGACGAACTGTTCGCAATGGATGGCAACTTAGAAGTGGAGGGAAATCCACCACATTTCGATGAGCTGGAGAGGAAATCCCCAGAGCTTCACCTTTCTGACAGGATACAGCGAAATTGTTCAGGGACTTGGACGTTCCATTCAACGGGACATCGCGCGGTGCCCTTGAGCCAGCTCTGGGAAGAGTTTCAAGCAGAACGCACTGTACATCTTGACGACTACTTTGAGGAGATCCAACGGAAGATTGGAAGCGGTGAATCACTCTTTTCCAGTGTTCTCCCACCCCTCGAGGAGGAACCACAGCTTGAAGATGACGGCAGTGAGCTCTTCGAACCAAGCGTCGAGGTACTCTTTGCAGACTACGGTATAGATGTTAACGGTACGCAGCTATATTTGGTATCAGTTTCATCACTAGGCTCAACGTCACGCAGCTGTCGCAAATTCTGCTCACCGCAGCTTGAGGTCGAAGGTGACATCGGTTGTTTCCACTGAAGAGCCATTTTACCCTTGGACGTCCATGGCAGTACGTTTGGATTTCATGCTTCAAGGTTACATTTACTGACGAAAGTGTAGGAATTCTCGACCCACCTTCTGTTTAGCTCTCCTCGCCTTCGGTTCTCACAAGCACAGCAAGCTGCAGTGCTAGACTGGGCGAAAGCACTCGGGGCACCTGAAGTGCCTTCAATGTATGCTATAAAGAAAGGAAAGGAGCGTATCATGGACCTCCTCGGTTCTCCAACGGAGAAGATAACCACGGCATCGGGTAATGTGTTCTATCTAAATGCAATTAGCAAAGCGCTTGCAATGGTAAATGCGAATGGACTTTTCATATCTGATGTGTTCGTTAACAACAGTGCTGATATAGGATTTTGCCAATCCGCTCACACGGTTTGCAATGCAAGAGTATCCTGAGGACGGACAAGGCCGCATGTCGCAGGTTCACCATGGAAGCAAAATGCTCGAAGACCTTCCAGACTGCCTTGCACCTCCGTGTGTTCGAGTTGACCATGCAGTCTATTTCGTCAACGAACTTCTTCAACAGTCAACGGGACAATATTTCATACCTAAAAAGTTTTTTCAAGCAAGGACATCGAGAGGGGAAGGATCTATGGACTCGGAGCGCACTATTTTCGCATTGGGGCACAAGGTTTCCAAGACTTCGGTTTGTCTCTTGGTCTGCTTTTTCTGCCCGCTGGACTGACGACAACATTCCTTTCTTTCATCATAGGTTGGATTTATAGTGGACGTAGAAAAGGTCATTGTTCCAGTTTCGACATTCTTCAACACGTTTGAGGATCTACAGCGCTGCGCTGGTGCTTCTGGTATCAAGTTCACAGGTATGTCTTACTATGACTTTGAAGATGCGCTTAAATCTCATAAGCTTCTTAAGCTTCTTCTGTTGCATTCTCAAATCTAATGCCGAACCCCCTTCGGGTGAAGTCGCGTGGACGAATGGTCTACACTGTTCCCCTAATCGTGTTCATGGATGATGTGTCAGGAAATATCTCGAAGCAGTGGAACAAACACCACGTAGTCTACGTCTCGAACGCTTTGTTGCCGCAGATGGTGCTCGAGCAAGAGTTTTCGATCCGATTTGTGTCAGGGTCCCCGCATGCAACTCCAATGGAACTGATGCAAGGCCTCAAAGAGTCGATTCAGTAAGCCATCTCATGCAGGTTTGTTACCTTCTTCTAAAGCCAAGTTATTTACAAGGAGAGCGACCGACAACCCTATTGTGGCCTTTGATGTCAAGGACCAAGAAGAGGTAGTGCTCATTCCATACGAGCTATTCTTATCCGGCGACAATCCAATGCAAGCGGAGGAATGCAGTCATGGTGGGCTGAAGTGCAACTACTTTTGCCGCACTTGCAAGGTCGGCGGTACGGATGCTGAGAAGAGAACAGATGAGGGATATCGCGGTATATTCCAGGTATTTTCCCAGCCTCTTCTTATTGTGTTGAGCTTACCGCCTACACTTTAGTGCGGTGAATTGCGTACACCCGAAGACACACGTTCTCAAATCAAAAATCAGATCGCACTCTCTATGCTTTCCGGTGGAACAGAGAAAGTCAGGTTTGCTGTCAGCAAATCCGGAGTTCGTGACGCCGCGACTTCTGCGATCGTAAATCGGCTTCTCGAACTTGGCAAGGCCCTTCGAAAGAGAACGGCCGGAAAGTCTGTGCTCCCAGAAGCAGATGTTAGGGCACATTTGCAAGATGAGTTAGATGTGCTGTTGGGGGGCCACTCGATTGACGATCGTATCAACCCACTGCTCGGCATACCTGGATTGGATATCCATAAGGATACGCCCACCGAAATCTTGCATACAATCCTTCTTGGCGTTGTGAAGTACTTCTGGGCCCAAACCGCCTTCATCCTTGACAAGAACAATCTTCTTGGGACATTTCAGATTCGACTAGAATCCATCAATAAGGACGGACTGAATTCTCCGACGCTTGGTGCTGATTACATTGTCAGGTTCAAGGGCGGTCTCATTGGAAAGCACTTCAAAAGCCTAGCACAAGTCATGCCTTATCTCGTCTACGATCTAGTCCCGGAGACTGTCCTTGAGGGTTGGTTGGTAATCGGACGACTCATTGTCCTCCTCTGGCATACTTCGATTGAAAACACGGAAAGTTATCTTGTCAGCGCCTCTCTTTTCCCAAAGTATTCACCCATTTGACTCATTTGTCTCTAGGCAAATCTTTCATATGTTATTGATGATTTCCTCGCCATCAGTGCCAAATGCGCACCAAGTATTTTGGTGACGAAAGCAAAGTTTCATTTCCTCCTCCACCTTCCGATGTTTATCAGGCGTTTTGGTCCCGCGATTCTTTTCTCAACTGAGCGATATGAGTCATTCAACCATGTATTCCGTCTTGCATTAATTCATAGCAACCGCCAAGCCCCAAGTCGCGATGCATGTCAGGTTTTCGCAGCACAAGACCATGTGAAGCACATTGTCACCGGAGGGTTCTGGAACGACCCTTCGGTCGGGAGATGGGTCAAGGCAGGACAAGCAGTCATCAAATACATGGATGACCATCCCCATCAGTGTCGCCTGCTCGGTTTTCCCACTAGGGAGTCTTCACTGGCGGAAGTTGGTAAGCGTGTCTTGTCATTCAAGTTTTGCTGCGTCGGATAACCCACTGATATTCCCCGAAGGTGTAACACGTTTGCCGACACGTAAAAATGTGAATGGAAGTCCAGAAACAATTGCTGCGGTCGATTGGAAAGAAACAGAAGCTGCATGCCTTCTCCGCCGCTCAGCTCTGGGTGGCATGATACCACCGCCGCGACAAGGAAGTCAGTTTTACCGGGTTACGTTCTTCACGGCAGTGGAAGGGGACAAGCCCAGGCTGCAAAGTCATGTTATTCTCAAACATCACGGCGGGTATCGGATTGGTACGGTCAAGGAGATCCTGGTCCCCTTTGGGAGTCGTATTGCCTCTTACATCATGATAAGCCTGTTCGAACTTCTCCCCACGTTGCATCTACAGCTTCATGTACCTTGCCTCAGATATCCAATGCCCGAAGAAATGGTTGTGGTTTCCCCCAACGTAATCTCTGCCCCCATATCATGCTTCGTTTAATGGCTAATTCATATCTTAGGACGTCATATGTACAGTCAATATCCAGCATGACTGTGCTAATTCAAATTGCACCTCCACACGAAATGTAGCCGAACGACAAGAACGGATGGTTACATCCCGAACCAAGGCCCTCATCGATCACGAACCCACCAATGCTTATGTCGTCAACATGTCATCGCTTCATAACTATCAGCACATCGAGGCGGCCATCCCGAAGGCAATTCGTGACCGGATGTACGTGTCATTTGTTAGCGACCACACTACAGTACGGTTACATGCCGCCGGCCTACTGCGTTTGAAAAAAGGAAATAACTCAGCTGATCCCACCCCTCAAGATGCCGAAGGGTTGTCAGCTGACTTGGAGCCACCAGCGTTTGATTGTGTAAAGAAATCACGTGCAAAAGGAAAGGGCCCGAAGGAGAAGGAGAAGGGGAAGGGGAACTTGAAGGGGAAGGGGAAGGGGAAGGCACCTCCATCCCAGGATCATATCCGAGTCGCTGGCAATCCCGATCAACAATCAGCAGGTCCCTCCGAGTCTGCACTGGCACCCCAATTCGCTATCTCCTCTCAGTTTGCGAATGGTTCGTGGGCTCCGCCCCTGTCGTATGACTCATATCTCCTTGGGTCCTCTTCCGCTGGACATTTCATACCATACACGGCAGCACCTCAAGGTGTTATTCAATATGGCGCTGCTGCAGCTGACCCGGTATTTGTCCATTATAGCGAACCTGGGCCTTCGAATACTTACCCCAATTATTCACCTTATGCTCAGTAGGGCGAGCACTCGTCTGGTGTGTAATAAAATACCTACGATGTCACGGTTATTGAAAGAATACGTTTTCACTTGCTGCGAAGTGTTAGTATAAACAACTACAAACTAGGAAACAAAGCTGTGCAACTTGCCATGCGGCGATGAGTTTAAACACTCATGACTCTGCCCATGGAATCTCAGTCTGAGTTCCCCTTCCCTCCTTTCCACCTAGCGGCCCCAGCATGAGCCTTCTTTCCCACTTCCGTCTTGATCAAGGCATAGCGACACCCAGTCGCAGCCGACGTCAAGGCAGTCTCTATTTGAGTTCACCTTTCCGCTCACCTTCTGGTGCTCTTCGCTCACCCCGCTGGGGTTCACAAATCCCTCCACAGTACACTCCGAGTCCTTCCTCAACTTTGAGGCGACGTCGTTCACCATCTGGCGACAACCTGGAACAACAACGCGCTGCAAAGCGCAGCAGACGTTTTATCACTGACATCTGCAGAGAGTACCAGCTCGAGGAGAACAGTCTCGACAGTTTCACTGAGGTAATATTCTCTTCTTTCACTCGATTGATACTAATTATCTGCTAGCTGAGTACAGATGAGATGTTGGTCGTTCTGTTTGCGAACTTGCTAGCAATCGAGCGTTCCAGGAAGCGCGACGACACATCAGCCTTCATTCGTTCCAAAGCATTTAAGGTAACCCCATTACTCCTCGCCGCAGACTCGCTACTAGCCACAACTAACGGGTGTCGGGCAAGGATATCATGAAAGACCGCTTGCGCTCCTGTCTTCTCTCTCCAAACTTGACCGCCTATCTCTCAGATCTCCCTGAGAACATATGGGTATGCTCCGAGTCAATGGCACCAAAAACATAGGTACTCATGCTGATATTCGAACCAGGCTTTCTTGAAGAACAACGTAGATATGTTCAGGATTCCTCCCCCGGCCTTGGAAGATCCAGAACTTTCTGAGTTCATCGACAGCTTGATGAAAGATGTCCTTACAAAGCAACGTTCAAGCATTAAGACCAAGGTAAGGTCACGACTCGTGATACATGCCAAAACTGGTATTGCTAACGACAGGACCATAGATTACCACCGCTATTAACCAACAGATGCACATTTCCCACCTTGCCAAGTCTCTCGCGCCCCCTGGATACTATGAGGTCACAACTGGCCAATGGGCTCGTTTCGCCTTCTTGGTATGTATTGGCCTAGGCGCATCGTATATTTTTGCGCTCACTCACCCCTCTATTGTGCCAGCGTGCAAGCCTTGAGACCTTCAACGAGCTTGTGAACAAGTCCATGGAGCAAAAAGTGGCCGCCCTCAAGACAAAACGGGATAACTCAATTGCTGGAGATGACGAGCCTGAGTCCGAGCTTGAAAACTCCAGTGAGGAGGACAACGCTGCGAAGCCTCGAGCGAAGTCGCGATCCTGGAATACGACCAACTATTGGGAATATGTCGATTCTTTACTTCTGGAGGTACAAAGCAGTGTCGAGCAAGGTGATTTGACCGCAGAGCAGCGCAGAAAGAAGTATGAAGAGTAGGTTGACTTCTCTCGACGTTTCTAGCTTAAGCATCCTACATCCGAGTCTCACCCATAACCTGTTTCGCAGATTCTTTACTTCATGCCTTCAGCACGACCTCAAGAAGTATCCGACCACCAAGAAGAGCTGCGGGATCCCTGCCGTTGATCAAGTCACATCGGTCCTGCATCGTTCTATCCATGATGCACTTGTTTGGTAATTTTGTGCGCTCCGTTGTTCTCTTATATTATCATCTACTTCTCTTCCGAGTCTTTCTTCACCTTCATTAATCTCTCGAGTCGTCATTGACTTGGACACTCTCGCTGCCCCCGACAATCATTAATTTCACTTTACCGCGAGTTACCATTCGCTTGACCTGGGCCCTCCCCACCTCCCCTCCCTAGTACACCTACAATCGTTTAGTGCCAGTGCGCTCACATCGTAACGATACACTACTCATACCAGATACCAAACCTGAATGGTATAATGTTTTGCTATATACCTGTGCGTGAATGATGGATGTAAGCGACCTGAAGTCGTCATAATGCGGATCGAGTGTGCATTCAATTGGTTAGTAGATGTTCTATGTAACACATCCCGAGTGACACAAACCATGCAAACCAAACATCCATCCGACTCAGTAGTGACTATTTGACCTAACGTACTGCGGATGATGATGTATAACACATAAATTATTCATCTTGTCTGAGACTTTTTGTATAGTTTGAACTTGGTTCGTGCACCACTTGCACAGATGACATGAGGCCGATAATGCAGCTGTCCACTGAACGTCATGATAGTCATAACCAAAACAGCGGTTATAATAGCAAAAAAACATTGCACCGATACATTGTATTCGACTGAATAAAATAAAATACCTATGTTCCTTGTAATATAAACTTGGTATTTGGCATACTGTTGATTATGTGAAACCCCAGACGTGAAGCAGATATCGACTCTGGGGTCACTGGTATCATCTTATTGGAAGCATCACTGTCATGTTGGATCTTTGATAAGCGTGCAATGATACAGTGGGTCATACAAGTACAATGAATGTGGTATACCATCTACCTTAAAGGTCAACAGTAACCCCCATGGTTGACAAGTCCATCAAGAAACAAAGGACGGAAAATATTGGTAACACATATACACCACCTCAGCCTGACATAAGCTAATTTTAGTGTCAGTAAGACGTTAGCTTACTTTAAGCGTGTAGACTAATCAGTTGGATTACACGAGCTATTCAGTAGCATAGTATTTAGGTCGACTTGTACCTTAGGGGGAGTTAGTTCCAATCGTGATACAAACCCCCATCTTGTCTGATTATCTCGCCCTCATCGTGTTGCGACAAGCGTTACTCGAAGTGAGTCAAATCAAAGTCGAAGTTGACGAGCACTGAGGACACTGAGTCAAAGAGCGTCAAGATCCCAGTAGTACTTGGTAAACAGTTGCTTGTAAACAGTCACTGTTGTTCTCCCCCGGAGACTCTGAACCATTGAGAGGTAGCTCCTTTACAGAGTGCTATTGGTCTATTCAAGTTCCCAGCGAAACGGACCATATGGCCCAGACTTTTGATTGATGCACAATGTAGGTGTAATGACATGAGGGAAAAATAAGATAGCAAAGCGGGGAAAAAGGGAAAGAGATCAATCGAACAGCCCAAAGCCCTATATGCAACGAACACGCCCTCTGAGATAAGCCCACCGCGTACAAAGATGTTTCAGCGAGAGCGAACGTACCATGTCATCGTCCGATTCTTCCTTCTCTTCCTTCTTCTCTTCTTCTTTGGGTGCTTCTTCGGCGGCGGCGGCTGGTACACCGCCAGCAGCAGCAACTGGGGCGCCCACGGCGGGTGCACCTCCGCCAGCACCCACGTTCGATAGCAGATCCTTGACGTTCTTGCCCTCGAGAGCCTTGGCGAGGAGCGTCGCCCAGATAGGCTCAAGTTCGACGTCGGCAGCGTTCGTCAATGCGACGATTTTGTCCGCCTGTGTGCAATAATGGGTGGTAGGGCTACTCCTTGGGACTTGAACGTACCGTGATTTCGATGTTGTCGTCGGCGAGGATGAGGGCGGCGTAGGTTGCGGCGAGTTCTACGGTGGCCTGTTCGAAGAACCGAGTCAACTAAATCTGATCTAGCGTGGGTCATCCGCAGACTCGTCTGGCCATCCAGCCTCCGTGGTCAAGATGAACGAGTCCCGGGATGGACATGGACCTCTGAGCGGCTCTGATAACCCAAGGAGACGAGAACTGACCATTGTTACGGGTGTTGCGCGCGGGGGAGACGGGACGTCGACGGTGGTACGGATGGTCACTGTGCTGTCCTCCGTGGTATGACTAGACAGAAATTGTCCCACGGCTGCACAGCCACATACCATTCTTCACAACGGGATTCATCACAACGGGATTCATCGCAGCGCGTGAATGCACAACGCCAGCTTGGTATGTATATTTCAGGCTCGTGCGAACAACCTCGTATTTTCCGTCGTTTCAATGAAATACATATATGTAAATATATATCGTTACATATAAATCCGTTCAAGGAGGTCCCATTTATTTTACCACGTTGATGGCCTGTACCAGGTCAGCATGGTCAAGAAACCGTGTTTTGGCTGCTCACCCAAATGTTCCGTTAGTCACTCGCAACGGCGTTGCCCGGCCATCGGCGGTGTTCAGGAATACGGTGTTCCCCCACCATTTGCCTATATTGTTCGCGCCAATTGTGCCGTTGCCAGGGTATTGAAGACAGAAGAAAATAAGGATAATTGAACATGCAAGTCCTGT
>JBBPSU010000440.1:0-12687 GCA_038093755.1 Tylopilus microsporus | reverse complement strand
TTCGATATCGACTTAGACAATTATCCTCTGTTTTCCGCACTCCGAATTCATCCTCCTCATTGCGATCCACCCAAGTCCTAGCGACTCCGATCGACCTCCGACTATCCGCTCCGAAATCCGAGGCACGTGACCAAGCAAGGGGGCAGCACATAAGCTGAACCCAACGCCTCATTCATCAGCAAACCAACCCTCCTCTGCACAGACTGTAGAGTCTGTAGTTTGGGTGACCTTTCTGTACAGAGTCAAATTTTGGCTGTGTGGGAAAAAGGTTGGTTTGCTGATGTTCCGACCAGAACTCCGGAGTTCCGGAGTTCATCGGAGGATAAGTCACGGTCTTAACACTGTCAACCAACTCACTTCAAGTTGCCTCGGGAGTAGCGAAGGTGTTGCCTACAAAAGATTGGTCAAATGGTAATCAAGTATAGGTGAGTATACTTACTCTTGTTTTCGACTCTCCATCTGACTACACGCTCTGCGAGTTCCCAAGTTACCTTGTCCATGATTGGCGCGACGCTCACCCTCCTTACTCTTGTCCTTATCCAACAGCACCAATTGCATCGAGGATGTACAAACACATTAACTAGTCCAAATGCATGTCGGCATCAGGATCCAAAGACGTGCTGCCTAAAGTGGCCCAACCCTGGACCAAGACGTCTTTCTGCTGCTTATCCAACCAACCGCACTCCTCTGAGCTACACATGTCCTGGAGTTCTTCTTGGTACTTGATAAAATCTTCATACCAAAGATCAACAGTCACAGGTTGGTCATTGTACCTGCCATCTCTGTAGTCTTTCAATGACTGTGATATTGCTGTGGCGCACAGTGCATAGATGGTGTCCAGGTTTTTGGAGTGTTCTTCGAGCGAGAACCACCTCCAGAGCTCCAGTCCTTTGTCCATCAGCAAACCCCTTATGTAATGTGCAGCACTGTATAGCTCTGTACAGTCACACTACAGTGCCACAATGTTACAGATAGGTCCCCCTTTGTACAGTGCTGTACAATGAGTTTCAATAAGCTAAAATATGGTTATTTTCATGTTGTGTTCAACTTTGATGTCTGTAGTGCAACTGTGACATGTCTGTAGTGCACTGTAGGTCTGTAGCCCCTGTGTGAAACAAAGGGGTTTGCTGATGTCGAACTGTTTGACCACGAGATTGGTAAATATGGATGAAGAGAATAGGTGAGAATTGTCATCCTCAGGCTCTTTTAGGAACTTATCACTTCTTAACAGGGTCCTAACCCAGCACTTTCGAAAGGTAATCACGTCCTTTGCTGGGCTATCAAGAAGGGGTAGCAATCTGTACAGCTTTTGGAGGCCACCCAAAGCCTGCAGCTTGATTTTTTTCCAGAGGTGGCTTGGGGTTTGGACAAGCGCTCTCATGATTTTGTTGCAGTTCTCTTTGGTCAAATGATTGAGGGTCGCCCTCTCCCCTGCGATTGATTGCACACTTGCGGTGATGGCAGCAATCACAATTTCATCCTGCTTCAACCTCTGACTTCCTTCATCGGGTTTCAACCAAGGGATGCCATCAGTGCCAGTCAAAATGGCCCTGCATATGTCCAACTGCCCTCGCTTGATGACCATGTTGCATTGGCGATCATGATTAAGGCTGTTAATCTGGGCCTGGGTTGGTCCAAATGGGACAAGTGTGGCTGCTACAGAGACGGTGGGGGTGGCGGGTTCAGATTCAAGTTGAGTGGGAGATTCTGGCTCAAACGTGGTGTACACAAACTCTAACTCGTTTGGCACAGGCTGGAAGGAAGTGGGCACAGGGGTAGGTGCGGGTGTGGGTGCGGTGTGCACAAGCACATTGGCTTGGAGTTGGGATGGCCCTGGGGAAGCTACAGACTGCAAGGGTAGGGTGGGTGGTGTGTTTGCAGCCACAGGTGTGGTAATTGGAGGCCAGTGCTCCTGTGCATGGTGGTGTGCAGGGATGTGGAGTTGGGACAGGCCTGGGGAAGTTGCAAGCTGAGTGAACAGGTGGGGTCGTGGGACTGTGCCGGCGGCCATGGGTGCAGGAAGGTGGTATAGATTTTCATGCATATCCATATTATGATCTTGCATCGGGTGCAATGCAAGAATGCTAGGCACCATGGCATTTTCACCTGCCACCATCGCCCGCCAGGCATTGTACACTGAGTCAGGATCGTCATCCTGGAAGAGTACTTCGTATGGGTCATTATCCATCGTCAAGTATTGTTGCCACTCATTAGGTGGGTCTGAGTATGTCACATGTGTTATGCTACCGAAGTACTAATCATCAGTATCTGGGCATTACACAGGCATGTTTATCCTACCACGCTCATTGAGGCAGGTTAGCAGGGCGGGAAGTCGCTGAGGGAGAGGGTGACTGAGTTGACTCGGAAAGATGCTGGGAATTGCTAAGAGAGTGGGGATTGAGTTGACTTGGAAATTTAAATAGTCATCATGGTGTACGTGAATCTAGATCACCGGATACAAGCCTCGAGGACTGGACTGTGGCTGCAGATGAATATCGCTGGCAATTGGGCAGTGGGTTCTATAATTTGCTGCTTCGGATTGAGCCTCAAGCCCTGAGATAAGCTGGAGGTCAGGAGAGCCAAGGAGGCCCATGTCATGATGTACTCAACTTGTGACTGATATTGCACAGCTCCCAGCATACATGAATAAATTAATGCATACCAGTACAGGAACAGGCAAGTCTGGATAACATCTACCTAGGCTAGTCCAGACGGCCGGGGATCGCTCGACATCAGCTCAGGGAACATATCATCATCTGAGAGCTTGTCCCGCTCATCGCTCTCCATGTCCTCCAAGTCAAGATCTTTGCTGCTGCCAACACCATATGCAGAGCAGAGCCCAGCACGTGATAACATGCACTCACGAACCTGACTAACTTGGGCATTTGATATACTTAGTGCGACAAGGTCATCAGCAAAGGCTGCACAGTGGAACTCCCCTTCATCCTCAACGTGACCCATCTTATGCCCCTCCATCACGCTTGTCACATGTTCCAACTGGGCATCGCTGATGAGAAGCTTTGACACTTCTTCCTCCTTGATGGCATTCAAGAGCTCCCTCTGTCGTTCAATGGACTCCAGCTCTGATAAGGTGAGCTGGAGGCAATTCGCAATACTTTCCCATACTGCTAGCCGTGCTGCATAGGCTTTCCTGATGATGCTATCAGGCATCACCCGAAGGGCAGCTTGGAAATGGGTCTTTCCCTGTCGTGTACATGTAGGAATTATAGATCATCTGCATATTTGGTAGATCGCACCTTATTAACATCGTCCAAAGTCAGAGGTATGTGGGATGGATGGGCGAGGGCTCGCATCGTAAAGTGAAGCTTGAGGGGAGTAGGCGGTTTGCTGGGATCGTAAGGAATCAAGCATCTTGCCATTGCTTGCTGTGTGGCTATTGTGCGGGCACGAACATGCTGTGACCACTGACTTCTCGTAGGAGAGGGAAGTGGGGGAGATGATTTGGAAGGGGAGAGGTTGTTGGAGATATTTTCAGGAGCTGCATGAGAATATATACCTCCGACGTATTGTGGAGAGGAGCCGTTACCCACATCCTCCTTGGCGCCTGCCATTGAGAACGGAGGCGGAAAGCGATGAGTCTCCCCTTCTGAGTTGGGGCTTGGAGTCGTTGGCGGTGCTGAGAAGTTCGAAGTTGATGCACTGGAGGAAGGGGAAAGTTGTGGTACCAGGGGGAGAGACGATGGTGGGGTAGCAGTGAGAGCAAGAGAGCCTGAGGGATCTGAATCGCTCTGTGAGTCCATGGAGTCCATGATACTATCTGAAGGCTAGTAGCTCTATTAGTAATTTGCTTCACTGGTCAGAGTTCTGAGTTTGAAGTGCAGGTTTCAAACTTTTCCATCTCTCCCACAGGCTATCACCCATATCGAGACCACAGTACGGCCTGCGTTATCAAGTCATCAAGATCGATTTCAAACTTTACCCTCCTTGAGCATCAAGGCCGATCTCAAGCTTCCCCTCCTCGAGTTGGCTTTGTGCCGCTCAACTCATCTCGGTCATTGACTTTGCGTCGCACCGAGAGCTGCTCTTGGACTTTGCATCCATCAAGTCGCCCCGTCACCCCCGAGCGACAGTGGGGTTGAAGACTCTCCAGAGCGTTCCATCTCCCTCGCCTCCCACCCCTTAGCTTCTGTGCTCCTCAATGTCCTTCATGACCTGCCACCCCCATCCACGCTCATCAACACCTTTCTTGTCCTGCCATCCTGTCTCTGTGCCTGTCCCAACCCATCTTCATGTCCTGCCACCGGATCTGAACATCATCATGGCCACAGCACTCAGTCGCTTCCAGCCTCAAACACAACCCTCTTTGCGTGAGTACTCTACTTCTGTTTGTTAATTGACAACGGTGTTTACAGTCCAACTTTAGCCTTCACCAGCCTCGATGCAAAGGCTATTGCTTGTCGGAGTGATGGCTTGAGGTGTACACCTCACCCAATATGACATTTGTCCCCAAGCCCCACAACAACCAAGAGGAACTCTGTGCTCAGGCAGATGGACGTTTCGGAACTGCAGATTGCTTTCAGTGGCCACAACTCTACTGTAAGGAGTACAAATATGCTGTTTGCATACCTCAATGTGAGTTTCACCCGCATCCCGACCCCCTGGCATGGGCATGGTACACACCCACCCTGGAAGATTTCGATCTGCTCCCCAATGCCACATTCAGTATTGGACAGCTTCGACAAGAAAAGGCAGTGGGGATTGCAGCATTATCTTACATTGTCTCGACGCGGTATGCCAAGTGGAAGCGAAACCACAGTGAGAAGACCGACATTGTCACCAAGATGCTCCAGTCGCTCCAGCATATGGTCATGGTGTTGCTGCAACATCCTCTCGTTTTCCATGATCTCGTCGTCATCGTCGCACAGGTGCAGCACTCATTTCTAGACATCTATGCATTTTTGGACTATGTGGAGGTCGTACTCCCTTGCATCTCTTACCCCACCACTCCCCACCTCGTCAAATTAAGCTGGATGGGATGTTTCACTCAAGATACTGCAGTTTGTGACAAGCTCTTCCGTGCTGGGGTGCCTGTCTGGCTCGACCGCCTTTCCTGTACAATTACCAACCAAACAATTATTGAGAAGCCTGTCAAATTTTCCTTCCCTGACCACATCATGCAAGCTATGTACACTGAACATGGCAAATCTCTCCGACCGTTCGATTTACTTTATCGTGGTGGTGAGGGGCTGAGCCAGCATGTCCACATGCATCAGCATTATGTTGGCATCATGAATTCCTCCTCTACTTCCCTACCAACCTCATCCAGCGCCTCCACTGTTGGCAAGGCATCCACTTACACTCAAACAAGGAAAGCCAAGCAGAAACGGCCGGTCTATCAGAAGCAAAAACTGTCAGGTGAGTATGAAATACATCTAGTCCTTTATGTTATGCTGAGTCACATTCAGGTGGTGACTCTCATGCCAGGTCCCATCACAGTGGCGGATCCTCCGGGCACAGCAAGTGGGAAGACCTGGTTGTCCCTGAGATGCCTATGCCTTTTCTTATTTGGGAGAATGCAAAGAAGCGTGTGGAGAGAGACAAGACTCCAGCGAATTTGGGCGTAGTCGATCTGGGTTACCGTGTGCCGGAACCTGCCCTCCTTATCTCTAGTCTGGAGCGACGTCAGCTGTATCTGATGAACTGGCTTGCAGTTTGTTCCTATTGGATCACTCGCCTCACACATAGCCCCCCCTCTCAATTCCCATCACCACAGCTTTGGAGTTCTTGAACAGCTTACCTCCAAAACTTGAGCTGGAGACTGCCAGCTCATTAGCTGGATGTGCAATGACTGCTGTGAAGTCCCGCAAGCTTGCAGCACATGAAATATTTGGAGAGGAAGCTATCCTGGTTTCACAAGGTTCCCACTGGGCTCACAAGGACATAGTGGATTGGCGCGGCAGGGAGATTACCATTGAATCCCTCAAAAACCCACTGCCTTGTTTGGTCCAAGCTATACTATGGGAGGTATACGAGATCAGCTTCCAGTATGAGCTCCTTGCTCTCGATCGGGCCCTCGTCCCCCGGCTATGGATAGAGCATAGCCATGAGCGGGTCTCATTATTCGGTTGTGTCTTCCCGTCGGGGCTCATGATGTGGTTGGAACCTTTACCGAAGAAGTCGGGGAGCTTGGGGCTCATGGATTCCTACTTCGACAATGAGGAGGTGCTCAAGAGTTTTTGTCTTCTCCTCTCTGTATGGCCCAATGCCCCCTCTTCTCTGTACGTGTTTGCTACTGCCACGGGTCTGTTCAATCAAAGGACAAGAACGCGGCAGTTTACGATGCGATGTCACGTACATGTCATTTCTATGTACAGACCTTCTTTGACCATTTTGGCAGAGCTCCACTTCTCCTGCATGCCTTTCCTTTCGAATACAATGAATAATTTTGTCTTTGCGCACTCTTTCCCCCTCTTTCCCCCACTTTCCCCTGCCCTCTGCCCTCCCTTCTCTCCACATTACCCAATTCTCTTTCCTTTTACTCTGAGCCTCATGTATATTTTGTAATCTTCAGGATGTCCTTTGAGAATGGCTTGTGTTGCGCCTTATATATTCACCACTTAATCAGTTCTTACCGGCATTTCATGTGAGACTAACCAGACAGTGTGTGCTAGCCACATTGAATCCTCATCTCAACCAACTAACAAAAGGATTTGTACCTTTTTTACTTCGCTGTTTTATCCTTTTGCTCACTCATGTCACAATAGGACAGTCCTTGGTTCCCAGAGGGACTCATTCAGCATCATTCTGTATGTGCTAGGTATTGGTTGTTGAACCACGCACAACAATTTCACGTCCTAATATATATTCACTGCTCAATCCTGCCGGCATCTCACGCAAGACTAGCCAGAGTGTGCATGTTAGCCATGCACCTGTTCCAACAAAAAGGATTTGTATCGTTTTTCTTATTCGTTCTCATGCTCACTCATGTCACAGTACCAGTGTGGCAGGGATTGTCCCTGCACTTTCAGTTTGCAGAGGGGTCTCACCCAACATTGTTCAGTATGTGCAATGTATCAGTCCCATCACTCACAGCATCTCGCAAGAATGAGCACCACCTTGCAATTACCTGAAAAGTGGGCCCAGTCACCAATGGAGGTGAGCGATTGTAACACTATCCACATCTTGCATCGAGCTCATGTGCTATAGCCTGAACTTCAGGACCCACACACCCAGCGCCAGCGGGCCGGATCTCCAAGTGAGGTGAGTAGCTGCCATTAGGTCTGGTTCCATTTATTAAGTTCCTGTACCACAGAATGACAACCCACACATCCAAGGCCCAGATAGACCGCATTCCCTGAACAAATCCCCTCAGCCCATAACTACCTTCAATACATCATATGCTCATGCCCTGTCCTCACAGCAACCTACTATTTCTGGCAGTGTCCCAGCCTCATCCTGCAATCGTCCCATCGGTGATCAACCCCATCCCTCATTCTCTGCCTCTGCCTCGGACAAGCCTCTGCCAATAGGCCCAAGGGTCCACAAAATGCCAGCACAATACCAGGATCAACTGCCAGAGCCTCCAGTATCAGCTCATTCCCCTCCAGCACCCATTTCTACCATCCGCCGCGTGTTCCTCCACGTTTTCGACTCCTTCCGCACTCAGCTCAACTGCTTTGGAATTGCCCGTGAATAGTACCGACACAGACCAACTCATGACCCAGAGTCTTTTGTTTCCCCAGATGACCTAGCAAACACAAGATCTTTCCAGTCACCTCCCCACCACCCCACCACTCATCCAAGTCAACTGCCTTGGCCATGGGCAAACATAACCATTTGGCGCTTCAAGTTGATGACATGGGTTTTCACAGGCAGTCGACAGAAGTCTTTTTCCAAGGTGAACAAACTGGTTCATCATGTCCTTCAAGCTCCCGATTTCAACATCCAAGAACTCGGAACTGACTTTGACACTCGTGCCGAGACTCGTCGCCTAGATAATGCCCAGCTTCCAGAGCGCACTGACAACCCCTTCCATCAAGACAATTGGAGATGGAGTTCCGTGGATATCAAAATACCTACCCGGGAAAGAAACTGCGCCGGGAATGGGCAGACATTCTCCATCGAGGCCTTGTATTATCAACCGTTACTTGACGTCATTTGTGCTGTGTTTGCCGAAGCCTTGTCAAGGTCATTCCATCTTACCCCTTTCAAGAAGGTAATCTCAACAAACTGATCCATCCATTGGTTTATCTGATGTTACTTTACAAGGTCTGGCGGTTGCCGCGCACTGGTGAAGAACAGCAGGTGTATGACGAGCTCTACACATCGGATGCCTGGAATGAAGCTCAGGACGACATCATGAAACAAAGAAGATCCGATGGCTGCAAGCTAGAGAGGGTTGTAGCCACGATGATGCTCTTGTCTGACTCTACCCACTTGGTGACATTCGGACATGCTTCTGCTTGGCCTGTTTATCTTTTATTCGGTAACCTGTCCAAATATGCACGCTCACGACCTGAAGGAGGTGCATGCCACCCAATTGCGTTCATTCCCCGTGTAAGTTCTCTACCAACGTGCGTCCCTTTCACGAGATCTCACTGCTCTCAGCTTCCCGGAACTATCCATCAGTTCCTATTGGATATATCAGGCACAAAAAACAATGCGGAGCTCTTGGCCCACTGCAAACGGAAACTCATCCATGCTATTTGGAGGATCCTGCTCGATGACGACTTCATTGAAGCTTACAAAAACAGCATAGTCGTTAAGTGCTTCGATGGTATCATGAGGTGGGTCTATCCACGAATATTTATGTATTCTGCTGATTATCCGGAGAAGTAAGTCCCCTTCTTTTCAGATATATTTTCTTATGCTGATAGTTCTCCTAGGGTCCTACTTGCTACAATTTGAGACAAAGGGCTCTGTCCATGCCCCTGTTGTTTGATTCCCAAGGTGAATTTTCATCGGGTTGGATTCCTAAGTGATATGTCAGCAAGACTATCATGCACCTGTGCACACTTTCAGCAGATGGTGCTCAATGCCCGGCAGGCCATCTATGAGCTTGGTAAGCCCTTGAAGGGTGCAGCAGTTGAACGCATGTTGAAAGCCTATTCACTGGTACCCACTGTGGTAAGTCCTTCTGTGCGATCATTTTCACTCAAAATATTGATGGGCTACACTTAGAACACCTTTACTGAGTGTCTCTCGGGAATGGGTTTTAACATTCACCCATCCCTTGTGGTTGATATTTTACATGAGTTCAATCTCAGCGTCTTGAAGTCGTGCTTGCAGCACCTATTTAGGATCCTTTACAGAATTGACCCTGCTCGCATCATCAAACTCAATGAAAGGTTGGTCGAGGACGGTATATGCTCGCTGAACTAACATCCTCCGTCAGATAGGTTTAATGCTATCCCTCCTTTCGGACTGGATGCTATTCGTCGCTTCCTGGATGATGTTTCCGACACTAGTCTTCACCCAGCATGGCACTTTGAGGACATTCTACAGGCAAGAATTGCACTACGATGCGACCAAATATAACTCACACTGTGTAGTGCTCCATTCCCGTTTTCGAGCAGTTATTCCCTCCTGACCACAACACCATTGTACAAACTCTCCTGTTCCACATGGCAGAATGGCAAGCATTGGCGAAATTGAGGCTCCACACCGAGGATTCGCTCGCTCTCTTGGATCAGGCACTGTGTCGGCTGGGTGCACAAATGTGAAATTTCCAACAAATTATGTGTGCTACATTTCAAGCTAAAGAGCTTCCTAAAGAAATGGCTTGAAGAGTAAGAAAGGAACTCGCTGACCTGCAAGCTGGCCATCGGAAGAGGGCTGTGAGATCCGAATCATTACGAAAGGCATTCAATATCGACACATATAAATTCCATGCGTTAGGTGACTATGGGAAGACTATCTGATTGTTTGGGACCACTGATTCATATACAACTCAAGTAGTGAGTGCTCACCATTGTCTGGTGTTGCAGTTCACCCTTTGATCATGCCACGAGGGCGAATGAGCACACAAATTGATTAAAGAATTCTATGGTGCTTCAAACAAGAAGGCAGTGGAGGAACAATTTGCGAAGATAGAAAGGCAGAAAACCCATGTCAGGTGTCAACTCAATCTGGAGGACACGCTGCTTGAGCAGCTCAGAGAAGTTGACTGCTCTCCCCTGTTGCACCATGCCATGGCCGACGCACCAAGGGGGGACAACGTCTTCAGCCTTCCCAAGTTTCTTTCTGAGCACCAGGACGACCCAGCAGTCAAGGTGACATATCCCATTTCATTGTGGCACTGTATATATTCTGACGCTGGAACTCATCAGCCCGACTTCATGCTATGCCTTAGGAACCATTTGTTATCATGACTGCTTGGCCTTGACTTTGATGGCGACAAGTGGACGTTCACACCAGAGCAACATAATGAGGTATGCCTCATCAATCCTGACACAGTTGTTGAGTCAAAAATCTTACACATCAACTACACAACCTACGACATCCGGTGGGACTACAATATGATACGTACGAGCCGCAGCGACACCATGATGACCTACTCAATGGATGATGAACATCCATTCTGGTACGCCCAGGTCCTCTGGGCATTCCACATCAAGGTCCAATTCTGTCCAGAAGGGGTGAGTCAGTCAATGCAGAATATGGACGTACTCTGGGTTTGCTGGCTTGGCATTGACAGGGATCACAAGTGGGGCTTCAAAGAAGCCTGTCTTCCTAAGATTGGGTATGTCCCTGATCACTCCAGACACCTGCTGTTTGGGTTCTTAGACCCATTGCTTGTGATCCGTGGGTGTCATTTGATCCCAGCTTTTGCCGAGGGCCGCACTGATGAACTTCTGCGGAGTGGGATGACATTGGCAAGGCCACCTGGAGGAACAAATGACTGGGCAGCCTTCTATGTAAATATGTAGGTATATGCATCACAAGCGTCCTCACCTGTGAACAGACACTAATGAAAACAGTTTCACAGACCAAGATATGTTTGCCCGATTCGCAGGAGTCGGAGTGGGCCACCTTGTTCCAAGTCTCCAGCATAATGGGTTATTGGTTGATAGCCCATTTGAAGAACCCGAAGATGAAGATGTCATGATGCATGAGCCTGGCAACCCAGACAATGGATACTTTGTTGATGGGTTGGAGGATAGGAGTGATGCTGAGAACAGGAATGAGGAGGGTGAGGGGAACGAAGAAGAGGGAGAGGAGGGAGAGGGAGAGGAGGAGGAGGAGGAGGACGGTAATGAAGATATGGACATGTGGAGCGAGACGAGTGACCACCTGGGTCACAGGTGACAGTGTATGAGTAAGTGAGCATAGTTGACCTATGGCCTGCCCCAACGATACCTTGAACTTGTCTCACTTGTCTCACCAGGCAATATGACAATGGCGTGACATGCCCCTAGACAGTGAGGAGAAGAATGGTGTACCACATGCTCTGTCGGCGACACTGCAGTGGTGACAATATGTGCAGTCACGTAGAAAAATATGATGCCTCTATGAATTGTTTTACTATGACACTGCTCTTCAATGTAACATAAAGAGGATGTCCACATCAGGGTATTGCACTGGGACCAAGCTCGATGGTAACCTCTGGAGTATAGTAATTGGTCAAATTGGAAGTTAACGTCGCCACATGGCCTCTGCAGCAATGCTAACTGTGTTCGTGCCTATTTTTGACTAAAATCAAGATTCCAACTGTTCACAACACTCTATATGCCACTTTAAAAATGATATATTTCCTTGCAGATAAACAATTATGATTGCCTGGTTAGCTGACCTTACAAATACCTTACAAACTCACAATAAAATTTGTGTGCTTGCAGTGATATGTTATGTGACCACTGAATTTATATTCCTTTATAAGGCACATCCTAATCAGCATCATGAATTTCATTAATCACAAAATATATCAGGGACCTGTGATGCCCCCGATGTAGGGGCGATGAGACGTGCATGTGAGACATGGCCAGGCCATTTGTTATCCCAAGTAGCATAAGTAGTGATTTCTAAATACCATCCCCAGTACAATCCCTATACATTCCATGCAAATAACCATCATTCAACATTTGTATCTAGCTCATCATGATCACATGGAAATCTAAACTTATGTAAAATACTGGTGAAGTGGATATTAGACAATGCGAACTCCAATATGAATGAACTTACTACATGATGTGCGAGCCTGCCTGGTTACTTGACAACGTTTTGCCGTTTGCAGTTCGGACCAAAACTTCAAGCAGTGCCAGAGTCATCAGAGCTATCATCTTTAGGAATGAAATCATCATCATCAGCTGAACACTTCGGAAGAGCGCCATGTGCCCGAAGATACTAGTAACAGCAGCACACAAACCCTATGATGGCCTGCTTGAGCAACTCAAGAACTTGTTCCCATCAAAATAGCAGCTCCAAAGGTTTCCAGGAGTGAATAAGATCCAGCCAGTTTTGAGCAATAGTGGGCAAAGACGCATTCAGACCATTGCTTGAACGTGGGTGTAGAGTAATCAACCTTGAACGAGACGAGGATTCTGAGAGCAGGTCTTCAGCATAGCCTAAGACGAGTTCTTGCACAGAAATCATGATTCTGTCATCAGCAAACTGACCTCTTCTCAAACAGACCTGGACAGCATTGGCTAGCACAACAGATCACACAGAGACCTACAGCAAGGTTCCTAATTGTCTAGACCTGGGCATTAGCTTATAGCCTGGACCTAT
>JBBPSU010000437.1:0-12765 GCA_038093755.1 Tylopilus microsporus | reverse complement strand
TTGTGTCGAGGGATTGTGACGATATTTCTGTGGAGCAGTTAGTCATAGGGGAATTAAGCACGTCTTTGGACGCCGCGCTTCTTCTAGAAGACGCCCCGAAAATAGAACCTATCGTGCATACAGGAAAGTTGTCGTCAATATACTCTACTAGATCATGAACACCCTCTTCGTTCACGATCATTGGCCTTTTAAAGCCTCTTTCTGTTTGGCCTCAACCGTGAGTTTGTCTCGCCAGTATGCTTCTGCTTCAGCTGTTACATAAGCGGCATTGTGAGAAGCGTACCCCCCTCCTGTCGTCGGCTGTGGCTGAACCGGTGCGATTTCCGAAGACCTCGCATTCGTCTTCTTCGGCTTTTTGCAGTTTCGGGCAATATGCCCTACTTCTCCGCAGTTGTAGCATGTACGGGTATCACCGGCGTACTGCATTCCTATCTCCATCGGAGCTCCGCGGCCAGGCTGTAATCCTGTGGGCATAATGGTTGGCTCTGCCCTTGCTGACCCTGGGAAGGACGATATTGTCCACGGTAGGGTTTTTGAGCAGTCCTAGCCGCTCCTCGCTCTTCGTGGATCCTTTCCAACGTTTTTCCATAGACATCGTACCGCTTATAGAGTTCTTCGTAATCGTTGTCGTCGATGTTGCAATGGAGAGAAACCTGCTGATAGGTGGCGAACCTAATTGCCTGCTTGAGTAGGTGTGCCGCTTCTCCTTCTGAGACCTTTGCTTCTCGTTTGAGTATGTCGAACTTCTGAAGAAAGTCCGATGTAAGCATGGTTCCTTGTTGGAGAGCTTTCAACTCCTGATACGACTGATATTCGAGAGTCGAAATCTGGAAGAAGTTGGTGATTTCTTTTTGGAAGTCAGGCCAGTTGGGCCAGGCGTTATCTCCTAAAGAATCATTGGAGTCCTTCTTCTTCTTTATCTCCAAGTCGAGGTACTTCTCCATTGTCAATTGGGCGAACGGTTCGGCCTTTCCTTTGAGACGGAGTAAGACCGCTGTTGCCAGTACCTTGTCTGACTTCCAGTTTTGAGCTGAAACCCAGAGTCGTATCTTTGTCCACCAGAGGCGAAACTTCTTCTTGTCTCCGTCCCATTTCCCGGGATCCGCGATCTTCTTGACCGTCTCTTCTTCTTTCTTTGCGTTCTCCTTGAGAGTGTCGACCAGCGCATCTCGGAGGTCATCCATGTTAAAGGGGTTTGACATCGTTGCTTACTACTAAGTATCTTTCAACCTAGTTCTGGGCAATTCTTCTGATGTATCGTTTTGAGGGGCGAATATCGATTCTTCACGGACAGAGTAAAATCTTCTGAGGCAATCGTCTTGCGCTCAAGTAGGTAGTCTTATCCAAGTGTAACGACCTAGACTTAGAGTCGTAACGCTCGAGGGCAAGACAAGACACGACCAGTGTTCAAGACTTCAAGACTAATTGTTAAGTCCGAAGCGAGTAGATGATGATAGGGAGCGGTACCCTTAATTCACACTCAAGTCTAAGACGAGGTTTGAACAAATGGATAAGACTGTCGTCGTAGGTACTTTACATGGGTTTAAATACTGGAGAGAGATGCGCACAGACCGAGCTATGAACTACTACGTATGGATGAGCTATGCTGCATACACAGCCATGCACAGTCGAGGCTGTACGAATAAGAAAGTGGAGTCATACGATGAGCGAATGGAAAAGGGGAAAGAAATCATACGATACGTTAGCCAATGAGAGAAGGAAGAAAGGATGAAATCGTAACAGTTCCGATTCGTTCTGCGAGAAGACGTCAAGATAATTGTGATATTGGACAGGTACTTTTTCCTTGAGCCCTTCTTCGATAGCTCTTTGGAACATTGAGGCTGGTAATCGATCGTTTTGTCGAAATTTACATTGCCTGGTACATCTCAAAAACATTAGTTCTCTTTTTACCCAATCGATTTTTGGGTTATGGTGTTCTAGCCAATCATATCCTATGAAAAGTGAGTGCGTTCCTAAAACGGTAACATAGAAGTCTGCATATTCGGAATGTCCTTGAACGTCAAATAGTACTGTGACCTGATGCGTGATTCTTCCTATTGCTCCTTCAGAGCCATCCGCATTTGTCACTACAATCGGTCTGGTTAGTTTATCTAAAATGAGATTGTGATATCTGCAAAAGTCTAAGTCGATAAAAGAATTCGATGCCCCTGAATTGAGTAAGGCATATAGATCTGCCGATTTCCATCTGGTAGTAGTTTTGAATCGGAGACTTGTTCGGAGAGTGAATTGTTTTTGGGTATCGAGGGATTGTGACGATATTTCTGTGGAGCAATTAGTCATAGGGGAATTAAGCACGTCTTTGGACGCCGCGCTTTCACTGAAAGACGCCCCGAAAATAGACCCTATCGTGCATACAGGAAAATCGTCATCAGTATAATCTGTAAGATCATGAACACCCTCGAAGTTCATTCATGATCCTTGGCCTTTTAAAGCCTCCTGCTGTTTAGCTTCAATCGCGAGCTTGTCTCGCCAGTAAGCTTCGGCTTCGGCTGTTATATAAGCGGCATTGTGGGAAGCGTACCCCCCTCCAGTGGCTGTTTGTGGCTGTGCCGGTGTGAGTTCCAAGGACCTCGCATTTGTCTTCTTTGGCTTTTTGCAGTTTCGGGTGATATGCCCTACTTCTCCGCAGTTGTAGCACGTACGGGTATCTCCTGCATACTGCATCCCTATCTCCATCGGAGCTCCGCGGCCAGGCTGTAACCCTGTGGGTGTAAACCTTGGTTGGCTCTGCCCTTGCTGGCCCTTGGAAGGATGATATTGTCCTCGGTAAGGCCTCAGGGTTTGAGCCGCCCTTGCCACTCCTCATTCCTTGTGGATCCTTTCTAATGTCTTTCCGTAGTTATCGTACTGTTTATAGAGATCCTCGTAGTCGTCGTCGTCAATTTCGCAATGAAGGGAGACCTGCTGATAGGTAGTAAATCTAACCGCCTGTTTGAGTAAATGTGCCGCTTCTCCTTCGGAGACCTTTGCTTCTCATTTGAGTATATCGAACTTTTGAAGGAAGTCCGAAGTGAGCATAGATCCCTGTCAGAGTCCCTTAAGCTCTTGGTACGACTGGTACTCAAGGGTTGTGATCTGGAAGAAGTCGGTGATTTCTTTCTGAAAATCGGGCCATGCAGGCCAAGCGTCGTCTCCTAGAAGGTCATTGGAATCTTTCTTCTTTTTTATTTCTCAGTTGAGATACTTTTCCATCGTGAGCTGGGTGAAGGGTTCTGCTTTTCCTTCAAGACGTAGCAAGACTGCCGTGGCCAACACCTTATCCGATTTCCAGTTCTGAGCCGAGACCCAGAGGCGTATCTTTGTCCACCATAGGCGGAATTTCTTCTTGTCTCCATCCCATTTCCCGGGATCCGCGATCTTCTTGACCGTCTCTTCTTCCTTCTTAGCATTTTCCTTGAGAGCGTCGACCAGCGCATCTCGGAGATCATCCATGTTGAATGGGTTCGACATCGTTGCTTACTACTAAGTATCTTTCAACCTAGTTCTGGGCAAATCTTCTGATGTATCGGGCGAATATCGGCTCTTCACATAGAAAATAAGTTTTCTGAGGCAATGTCTTGCGCTCAAGTATGTAGTCTTATCCAAGTGTAACGACCTAGACTTTGAGTCGTAACGCTCGAGGGCAAGACAACGAATAACCAGTGTTCAAAGCTTCAAGACTAATTGTCAAGTCCGAAGCGAGTGAATAAGGATAGGGAGCGGTACCCTTAATTCGCTCTCAAGCCTAAGGCAAGGATTGAACAAATGGATAAGACTACCATCTCAGGTACTTTACATGGGTTTAAATACTAGAGTGGGCTGTGCACAGACCGAGCTATGAACTTCCTAACCAGGATGTGCGATGCTACGTGTATAGGTATGTGCGATCGAGGCTGTACAAGTAAGAAAAGTGGAATCATATGTAAAACCAATGGGAAAAGAGATGAGGATCATACGATACGTTAGCCAATGAGAAATGATGAAATCATAACAGGACTAGCTCGGAGATGTCAGACTTGCTTCTGGATTTGACAGTATTAACCACACATCATCAGAGAAGATGTGGACATCACACGGAAGTGTAGGGAATAGCATGTTGTCTATTTGTTGCAGCTCTTCTGCAACAAACCTGGGGTTTTGTACCCCATTCCGTGCAATGTTATGGGCATTGTCTCCTGCCCTCTCTGAGGCATCCTTAATTGCCTGGCTCATTTTTGCAGTATGTTCTGTGAGGGTACGCAGAGCATGCTGGACCTGATCTAGGTCCATGCCCTGTCCTTGCATCTGGGCTCTGTCGCATTCATCCCATCCGTGATCATACTCACATTTAGCAAATTGTTCTGGTAGCAACTGAGCTACATTGAGTGAGGGGTTATCCTCAATGGCACTCTCAGTGATGTGCTTGATGTGTTGTTGGCATTTGTTGCACTCATTCCTGTGGAGGGGTCTGTAGGTTTTGGACCATACCCACTTCCATTCGCTGAGGGGAATGTTCTCCTCACTAACCTCTGGCATATCAGTTGCCATTGTAACATTATAAGCATCCAGTGCTCTTGGGGTCAATCCCCCTGATTCTTGGGCTAATGTCTCAATGGTGCTGTCGTGGCTGATATGCATCTTTCCACAAGGTGTGAATATTTCCACCAAGGCGATGTTGATGTCAACACCCGCTTGTCACTTGTGCAGTGCACGAAGTTTCTGGACAAGCTTTGCAAGTCCATGTTGGATGGCAATGCCATCCTTGTCCAGGCATTCAGCCTCATGCTGGAGACCCATATCTCCTTGATGAGCAAAACATGCTCAGTATCTATATGATGGATGTAATATCCCATCATTTGGGCAGCAGTCTGCAATTGCTCCTTGGTTGTTCCTGAGGGGGTTTCCCTCATTAGTTTCCCAATGTCAATTCTTTGACAGAACTCCTTTCATGCAAGTTCAGTTGGGGCATTGACCACTGCCTTGATCAATGAGTTCGGATCGCTCATTGCGGCCATGATATGATTGTTGTGGGTGTCACATTCCCCACATTCCCTTATGTGCATGGGGCCAAACTGGCAGGACCAGCACCAATCCTCCAATGCGGGAGGTTCTTCCCTGTGCATCATAGCACACCTGATGACTTCATCATCACTGTTCCCATCAGACGATTCTTTGTCCTGGCATATGGCACCAAGGTAGGCGACTGGTTCATCGTCTTCTCCAACTTTGTACTCATTGGAGGAAGCAGCTAGTTCAATGATTTCATTGTTGTCCCCTGTTTCCTCCTGAGGAATGGTATTCAGAGAATCCTCTCCTCCAGTCTGAGGCTCTTCACCTCCCTGCCCTTCTAGAGAGCCTTCTCCCTCACTTTGCACTTCTGCCGCAAACAAGTGACATTTTTGGTATGAGCCTTGGCCCTTGTTTTTGTTGGGACAATCAGGGGCCATATGTCCCTCCTTTCTGCAATCAAAACAGTGGATCCCCTTCAGGAATCCATGTGCCTTTGGTTTATACGCTGACTTAAATTCTGGGGCTTTCCTGATCCTAATTGGGTTTTGGCATGAATGCACACCCGGGGTTCTGGAACCTCGTCTTATTCCTATAGAGGGTGTTACCCTTCTTGAAGAACTTAGGCTTTTCACCTGAGTCCTTTGGACAGTGTTCATGACTTTTGTCATGTTTATGTGAGCTGCTGCCCTGTTGTTGGCGCTGCTTGCTCGATTTGTTCCAGGAGGGCTTACCTCCATAGTGCTGCTTAGCATGATTATGGAGGTCTATTGCCTTATTGGCAGTCTTGATCTTCTGGACTTCTTCCAGGATCTCCCTCATTGTGGAGTGCTTGGCCGATATACCATGGGCCTTGAACATTGTCTTGACCATGGACAATAGTAGTCCAAGGAGGAATTTCCTCTGGAACGAAATTTCCTCTGGAACGAGTAATTGTCAGGTGGTTGCACCATGCAGCTAGCTTGGTGTCTCAGTTCATTATAGAAGGTGAGCACGCCCTTCACATGACTGTATCTCATGTGGTCGTACTGGTCAGCCAGATGCTTCATGCACAAACTGCCTGAAGAGCTCCTCAAATGTCCAATCATGGACTACATGATCAGGGGATGTGACCTCCTGGTCATACCATTGCAAGGCCATGTCCTCCAGGAATAATCCTGTATAGAGGACGTGATCGTCCTCATGGTCCAGACCTGTGATCTTAAAGGTCCTATAATACCTGAGTATTTGACTGACCCAGTCATCAAATTTCTCAAGGTCATCTTGACCTCCATACTTTCCAGGTTTAGGCAGGCTCATTGCCTTTACCTCGGGACCGACTGGTCCAGTCACATAACTGACTTGCTCTCTGATGTGGTCAATATACCACTGTTGCATGTGATTGACATATCACACATTTCCGGGGGTTTGTTCCCTGAGATACTGTCATATCCCATCCTAACCCCGATCCTCCGGACCAACTCCAGACCACTCACTCACGAACTCCGAGGCTTTTACACCTAGGACTTCACTTCTGCCCTCTGGACATCCTTGATTCTCACTTATGTACTTATGTTTCTCCTTTTGTATTAGTTCTGCTTTCTTCTTGCTTCCAAACCTGTGCTTGCCCGCTGAGCTCTGGCTATCTCAACTCCATACTCCATCTTACTCAGATTCTGTCTTACTCATATCCTTACTCATGCGATGTTTTCCATTACTAATGCGATGTCTGCACTCCGTATATATAGTTCCTAGTATATAGTCATTAGCTTTAGCTTTGATATCGACTTAGACAATTATCCTCTGTCTTCCACACTCCAAATTCATCTTCCTCTTTGCGATCCACCCAAGTCCTAGCGACTCCGATCGACCTCCGACTATCTGCTCCAAAATCCAAGGCACGCGACCAAGCAAGGGGGCAGCACATAAGCTGAACCCAATGCCTCATTCCAACCAGAACTCCAGAGTTCCGGAGTTCATCAGAGGATAAGTCATGGTCTTAACAGATACTGGTGATTGGGGCATCCACCCCTGGGAGGACCTTGTCCTGGTCCTTTGTCCAGGTTGTCCAGATCATCCAGATCTTCATTCTGAGAAGGTCCTCCATCAGGAGGATCACCACCAGGTGGGCCTCCACGTCTGGAAGGACCACCCCTAGGAGGTCCATTGCCTCCAATCTCATCGAAGCAGCCACCTCCTCGGTTATGGAACTGGATTACAGGGATGGGATCTTCTGACTTATTTTTGTCAGGGTCCATCCTGTAACGACCTAAACTTGAGTCGTGACGCTTGAAGGCAAGACAACGGTTCAACACCAATGTTCTAGGCTTTAGCGCTAATTGTCAAGCTCAAAGCGAGGGGGAAGAGATGATAGAGTAGAGCGGTATCCTTAATTCACTCCCAAGTCCTAGGACAAGAGAAAACAAGTGGATAAGACTAGTGAGACTCATAAAGTACATGGGCTTTAAATACTGGGACAAGAGATGCACAGACCAAGCTATAAACTACTTAGTATAGATGAGCGATGCTGCGTGCGCAGCTATGCGCAGTCAATGCTGTACGAATGGATGCGGTAGTAAAGAAGTGGAGTCATATGTAAACCAATGGAAAATGAAAAAGGAATCATATGATAATTAGGCCAATAGGAAGGGGAGAAAATAGGAGAAATTGTAACACATCCCATCCAAGCTATCTCTATTGGGAGGGTCCCCTCCTGGAGCTGCCGCTCCACCATTTGTATCTTGGCAAAGAATTTCTTCATCCCAGTCACATCCAAATATGTGTCAGAGGATATCCGAATTCTGCCTGGACAAATAAGCAAGGCAGTTCAGCATATTGGAAGCTAATCCCTCAGGACAATGCCTGTTCCTGAGATGAATCTGTTGGGGATTCTGAGGGGATTCTCCTTGTTCAAGTTTGATCGGGTGATCACTCTCACTGACCTCGCTGCTAGCCGGGGAGGTCCTACCGATCTCCTCATTTATGGCCATGCAGAAACGGTCAACCATGTGGGCTTGAGCATGTCCAGGTTCAATACCATGGTTATCAAAACCACCTGGGCCTTGCCCATAATCCACCCATTGGTGGTGCATCTTATTGAGATAGTCAATGATGTTCTCATAGATTTGTGCCGTGTGAAGAGGGGCACCCCTCGATGCAGAAGCACAGAATGACATTTCCACTGAAGGGAACCACATAGAAGGTCTAGCTCCCTCAGTAAATATCTGACCAAGGGGGCTTTCGTCCCTCATTGGAGCCTCTTGCTCCATGGAGAGGTGAGTTAGTTCTCTCTCTGTGTTCTGAGATGTGAGGGGGCTTAGCACCTCTGCTGTTATACTGGAGACATTCTCTGTCACTTCTCTCATAACTTGCTCAGCACTGGTATCTCGGCATTGGGAGTTGTATTCCCTGGGCATCAGATCACTTGTGGCCTTGGGTCCTTTTTCCTTAGACCCTTGGCTGTTTCTTTCAGCCTCCTCATGGGGTGCTTGCCCCTTCTGCTTGGCTTTTTTGGTATTGTGCTTTCCTTCAGGTGGACCCTTGGCAGGGTCAGGATTATTTTTATCAGGAGGTGAATCACCTCCACTTCCAGGCAGTTGTGAGACCACCACTCATGTATGACTACAAGTTACTGTGCAGCTCATGGGGGAATATCTTTTGAACGCACTTCAAAAAATTGTAAAAGTTGATTACCTTTTATTGGGGTCTTTGTACCTCAGATTCATGCAGGCAAAGTGAACCGTTATGGGATTCGCCAGATGTGTCATTTACAGAGGTAAAAACGATTGGGAGCCTGCTTTCATGGCACTTCCATTTATCTACTGACTACGGCGCATGTGATTACTTCTGTCACATGCACCTGATCATCTGATGGTGCCTGCCAGTGTCGGCACTAGATATGGGCCTTTGGCCTCTATGTCATACAAGGGGACCTTTGTCCCCTTACACCAGGGACAAGAGAAGAACAAGTGAATAAGACTAAGGCTAGTTGTTATGTACATGGGGTATTTATATTATAGACTATCTTGCACAGACCAGGCTATGAACTGTATTGTAAAGATGAGCAATGCTTGGTGTGCAGCTATGCACAGTCAAGGCTATGTAGATGTTTATGGAAAATAAAAAGTGAAATGATGTTTGAGCAAATGAGAAAAGAAAATGAAGTCATACAATGCTTAAACCAATAGGATAAGGAAAAAGAGATGAAATCATAACACTACCCCCCTCTTAGATTGAGTTGTCCCAATGAGATGACCCAATAAGCTTGTCCAATCTGTTTCCGGGTATGGATCGCCATTGAAGGCAACTCAGCATTTACCAGTTACCCTATTGGCCCTGATTTGGCCCATTCACCACCTGATCAGCTGTTGCATCCTATTGGTCATTTTCCCAATCTGGAGGGGAATGCTTGATCAGCTTTCCCCAGCTCTGTTTACTAATCAGCAAACCATACATTGAATTGGCAGACATTCACAGACCTACACAGACATTACAGAGAGGTACCTAGTAATACAGACCTTCACAGAGCTGCACAGAAAATGTGAAAAAAAACCTGCCTATAAACTTGGCTCAAAACTTTTACCATTTATTTTTATGACAAAGTATAAATGTTTGACACCTCTGCCCTGACAATTTATGTGGAGCTGCTCATGTAATGCCCTTCAAAAGTTTCAGCAAAAGTGCTTTGTTCACTGATTAGTAACTCCAATAGTGGACCATTCAGTTGTTGTGACCATGAAGAAAGTGAATACATGCCACAGTCCAACTGACAGGAAAATGAGGATGGGGATTTGCATGTGAGCAGCTTTGGTGACCAAGTTGGAGGTGCAGATGGCATGGGCTAGGACATAGACCAGGGTGGAGATGAAAGCAATGGTGGTGCAGACAAAGAGGACAATGAGAGACATCTTTGGTATGGGAAGAAGATGTTAGGAAAGTCAAGGGATAAGTGGGTTTATATATTTCCTTCAAAATCCAAATAAGTGGCGTGGAAACAGGTTTTGGTGTCAATAGAGTAATCATGGAAAAGAGTGGTGAAGTCGGAGGTAGAGAGCTTGTGGAGTTTGCATGAGGTGGAAGGATTTTTCTTATGAAATTTGGCAATTGCTTTTTCTGCATTAGCCAAGTTAGTCACTGGTTCCTGTGTGTGGTCTGTTTCGTCCTAGCCCTTCCAATGCACAAGGTATTGAAGTTGTCATCTCTTTATTCATGATGCCACAATTGATTCGACTTCATATTCCTCATGGCCTTCTTCTGTAACAGTAATAGGATCAGGACAAGAAGTAGGCTGTCCATCAAGAACTCCTTGATGGGGTTTAACACAGGAAATGTGTTACGATTTCATCCATTTCCTTCTCTCATCATTGGCTAACGTATCGAATGACTCCTCTTTCATTTTTTCATTTGTTCTTCGTATGGCACCACTTTCTTATTCGTACAGCCTCGACTGTGCACGGCTGTGTACGCAGCATAGCTCGCCCATACGTAGCAGTTCATAGCTCGGTCTGTGCGCATCCCCCTACAGTATTTAAACCCATGTAAAGCACCTACGACGACAGTCTTATCCATTTGTTCAAATTCTTGCCCTAGGCTTGAAAACGAATTAAGGGTACCGCTCCTCACTCTCATTTACTCGCTTCGGACTTGACGACTAGTCTTGAAGCCTTAAACACTGGTCGTTTGTTGTCTTGCCCTCGAGCGTTACGACTCTAAGTCTAGGTCGTTACAAAATGTTGACCATAGGATGAATGTGAATGGATTTAGGAAGGTGCAATGTAACTGCACTTGATAGGACTTTGGTGATTGTATAAGATCCGATCCATTTTTGAGTTAATTTCTGTGTGGTATAGGGAAGTTTGAGATGTTTTGTGAAAAGCCTCACTGCTAGCATAATCAGGGGCCTCACTTTGTTTTTGTTCCACAGAATGTTTCATTCTTTTTTGGGTGGCCTCAAGGGCATCTTTAATTTCTGCATGAGCCTTTCCTGCTTCTCTTCCAAATTCTCTGGCTGCAGACTTTGCATTTCCTTCGAAACCCAGATGGGGTGGTAATTTTGGGTGATAGCAAAAGGAATAGTGCCAGTGGTGGAAGTGAGGGCATTATTGTGCTGGAATTGGGCTAATTTGATTCATTCTGCCCAGGTTTCCTGCTTCTTTGCCACGTAAGCACAGAGGTATTGTTCTAGATCTTGATTGATCCTTTCAGTTTGTCCATCTGTTTGAGGATGGTACACTGTGGAGAGCTTCTGCTCAATTTCAAGTAATCTGCAAAGTTCGGAAGTGAAATCTGAAATGAACTGTGGTCCACAATATGAAACTATAGTACAAGGGAGTCCATGAATGCACCAAACACTGTCTCTAAATATTCTTGCCAAGTCCTTTGAAGACATGGTTTTGACGCAAGGTACAAAGACCACTTCTTTTGAGAATCTGTCTATGATTGTAACGACCTAGACTTAGAGTCGTGACGCTCGAGGGCAAGACAACAAATGACCAGTGTTCAAGGCTTCAAGACTAATCGTCAAGTCTGAAGCGAGTAGATGAGGTTAGGGAGCGGTACCCTTAATTCGCACTCAAGTCTAGGACGAGGTTTGAACAAGTGGATAAGACTATCGTCGTAGGTACTTTACATGGGTTTAAATACTGGAGAGGGATGTGCACAGACCGAGCTATGAACTACTACGTATGGACGAGCTATGCTATGTACGCAGCCGTGCACAGTCGAGGCTGTACGAATAAGAAAGTGGAGTCATACGATGAGCCAATGAAAAAAGGAAAGAGAGTCATACGATACATTAGCCAATGAAAAGAGAAAGAAAGGATGAAATCGTAACACTACCCCCCTCTTAGATCGAGTCGTCCCGACGAGACCCGATAAGCCTATCCAATCCGTTTCCGGGTATGGATCGTCGTTAAAGACGACTCGGCTTACCAGTTACCCCACTGCCCTTGGTTCTGTCCATTAGCAGGTACATCGTTGGTGATGTCCCACTGGTCGTTCTCCCAGTCGTTCGCGGGGCGTTTTATCAGCTTTCCCCACCTTTGTTGGATGCCGATGGCGTTCCATTCGGCAGATACGATGGTAGAGAATGTGAAGACGTGGAATGGGCCAAGGGAGAGGGAGACGACAATGGGCGTGTTTTGACGGGCGGCTTCTTGGACGACGGAGGAGGCGCGATCAAGGACGGCGTGGGAGATAACGTAAAGGAGAAAAGCGAAGAAGGCGGCGGTTGCGCAGAGGAAGAAGACGATGATGGACATATTTGGTGTGTAAAGAGGCTGGGGATATCGAGGGCGTAGAAAGGATTTATATACTTCCTTCGAAGTCTAGCCTCGTGGCATGGAAACGTGTCGCGGTGTCTATTGAGTAATCATGGAAAAGGGCGGAGAAGTCGGAGGTGGAAATCCCACGGATTTTCCTGGGAGAAGACGGATTCTTTTTGTGGAACTCGGTAATTGCCTTATCTGCATTGGTCAGATTAGCTAATGGTTCCCATGTACGGTCCGTTTCGTCCCAGCCTTTCCAGTGGACGAGATATTGGAGTTGTCGTCCTTTCATTCGGGATGCGACTATTTCCTCGACTTCGTATTCTTCGTAGCCTTCTTCTGTGATTACGATTGGATCAGGGCGGAGAGTTGGTTGTCCTTCCAGAACATCTCGATAAGGTTTGACACGGGAAACGTTGACCGTTGGATGAATGTGAATGGATTTAGGGAGGCGTAAAGTGACTGCGTTTGGTAGGACTTTTGTGATGGCGTAAGGTCCGATCCATTTTTGGGTCAATTTCCGTGCGGTGTACGG
>JBBPSU010000436.1:0-12785 GCA_038093755.1 Tylopilus microsporus | reverse complement strand
TTGTTTACAAGGCTTTGGTGTCACTGTTGATCATTGTTCAAGTTGGAAAGACTGAACGGTATTCTCCTGCAGAAGCTGATCTCACTACATTGTTGTCATGAAAGTTCGTGCTTCTTGGCTTTGTGTCGTATAAAAAACACCGCTGGAGCCAGAAAGACAGCTTCCTGCGGCCCTTGGTCAAGCTCCGTGTACCACTTGAGGGTGAACACCTGAGGAAGCTTCGATGGTGGCAGAGATTCTGTGTCAGTTGAACGCTGAAGTATTTGTTCAGCGACGTCTCCTCCCGGACTCGAAGCTATCCGTCGCAACGCGTCTATAACTGCAAGTGCGCCAACAGAGTGGGGAGCAGCGCACCGAATGGTTGTTTCAGCCGAACGGCGAGCCGCAATACGCGCATTATATCATCAAATAGAGGCGCACCGCCTCGAGGAGAGGGCTAATCCACGGGCGCTGTGCGAGCAGAGAGCCTGTTGATACAGATAGATTGTCTCGAGTCTAGACATCGACACCTCCAAGTATCGGCGACGTTGTACGATAAACAACAATATCCGACTTGGCGCCTCGTTCAGTGAGGCGGTTTAGGTTGTTGAAAGTAAAAACGATACGCGGGAGCCGGTGTTGACCAGTTAAAGAGCGAGAGCGGGGGAAGGTTTATAAAACCGCCCGCACAACGTTAGGGCTGGCGGGGTGTCCAGCAGGGACGCGAGCAAAGCCCTCCCCACTGGTAAGCCATCAGTTTCAGACGACTTGGTCAGTTCTAGAATATGCAATGGAACGAGGTTATCATCGAGTCATCGTAGACGGTGAGATCAGAAGGGAGATAGCTGTGGTGACTTCCCGGGGTGCTAGTCCAGCGAGAAGAGTGACATTTTCCGAATATGCTCGAGAAGGCGACCCACTGCATGATTTCCCTCGTCATTGATGACTAGGAGTGCAGCATTGAATATTTCAAGCAGGGAGTACGCCATATCTTTTGGACGGGTGGTTTGACGATTGGAAGCTTCTCGCAAGCCCTGCCCAACTCAGGCTGAAGAGTCGCCAGCTCTTGGGCACCAAGTTCATGACCTGAAGTTCCAGCTCAGAAATTATGAAGGCTGGTGACGCTTTGTGGTTGAATATGTTCGCTCACAAGTATTCCGGATACTCTTCGATAATCAACTTCCTGCCATCTCCAACATCACGCCGGGAAGGTGGATGACGGTGAGCGAAGACCCACTGTACCAAGCGCGGTACTTTCCAAGTTCCGTGAGTAAACACAAACTGAGTCATCTTCCCACGCAGTGGGAGTATTGACTCGGCCCGCCGGCGGGAGCGAGGGTCTGTCAAAGTCAAGGTCAAGAACGACCAGACGGGCAGTGAAACTTTAAAGCTTCAGCGCTTAACCTCGGTGGTTGGACGTGTCACCCAAAGATGTAATACTTCTGTCTACTAGTTCCCTCACCACTAGGGGACGTCCGAGGTCGTGCCCTCTATAGACTAAAATAGACTAAAATAACTATGCAGGGCGTACCCGAGTTCCACATCTACTGTATGTCTACCGTACGGATGCCGTCCATAAATTCTCCTAACGACGTCTCCTCCCGAACCTGGATCATGATCAAGCTGTCTGTCGCCACACGCTTGTACCGCATACGCCCCAGCGGTGCGAGCAGCAGTGCGCCAAACGGCTGCTTCAACCGGACAACGAGCCGCAGCGCACGCGTCGCCTCGTTAAATAAGGGTTCATCGAATATGAAATCCTGGTCGAGGAGGGGACTGATCCAGGGGTGAATCAGGAGTGCGCCCTTCACCCCTGACAAGTCGTCTCGAGTTGCAATGTCGACATCACCCAGCATGGGCGACGTCCCACGATAAATAGGCAAATCTGATTCGGCATTCGCATCAACAAGAGGGATAAGAGTGGCGAGAGGGAAAACGATACCGGGAACCCGTAAGCGACCGGCAACAAGTGTGAGTGGCGGGAGGTCATAGAGGTGCCTGTACAGCGGTGTAAGCAAGGAGAGGTCGGGTAATGATGCACGCAACGTCGTGACCAAACCGTCAATCTTGGTGGTCTCGATGGATGCTGGAAAATGTGGGGGTACAATGTTGTCGTAGACAGTGAGCTCAGCAGGGAGGTAACTGTGGTGACTTCCTGGAGTGCCTGTCCATGCGAGCAGCGTGACGTCATCCGACTTCGTCAAGATGTGCTCCAAGAGACGACCGACGGCCTGATTTCCCTCGCCATAGATGACCGGGAGCGCAACATTGAAGATACCGAATAAAGAATAGGCCATGTCTTCCTCGCGCGTCGTTTGACGCCTCGACGCGAGATAGAGCTTCTCGCGTGCCCTATCCAGCCCCGGTCGAAGTGTGTCCAGTTCCTCCCTCGAAAAGTTCGTAGCGCGTTCCATCTCCGAAAGGATGACGGGCGACTCTTTGTGATTGAACATTTGCAATCCGAGGTAAGGCTTCCAGTTCTCAGTGTAAAACTGGACGACTTCAGACGCAAGATATTCTTGGTATGTCCATCCGCGCGTGTTCCAGATACTCCGCAAGAGACAACCTATCTCCTGCGACTCTGAAAAGACGCCAAGAAGATGGACTTACCATGGACGAGCCGCAATACCACTTGAACATAGCAACGAGTGATTCTTGCAAGACGCCCTTGTCGAGCTGGTTTACGCAGCAAGTATCGCTCCAGGCCCATTTGAACCGGAGAGCTTGCACCACCTTGCAGAAATTTTGAAGCTTTATGAGCGCAGGTGAAGATGGGAGGTCATAGATCGAGTTGTTTTCGACCACCTGGAATGTCGGCTCATGGAGCTGCCACTTGTGTGAAAACATAACATAACTGTAGAAATTCTTCACTTCTTTGCGGATTCGTTCCCGGTCGAGCTGAGTGTTCCGAGTCATCGAGGACCGTAGTTCATTATATACTGGGAGTTGCTCGAATGCAGCTGCTTGCTGCGCTTTGTCATGGAGGAGACCAGTATCGGTGTCGATGAGTACACGTGGCAGATGGCGGATAGTCTGATCCACCACGTCTTGTATCTCAGGTGTCGCATCAACATACCCATGACAAAGTTCTGTACAAAGCCAATCAATATTATGTAATAGTCACTGCAGCCTTGGGGAAGACTCGCCACGAAGGCTTGGATCAGGTGAATGTTCGAGGTTTGAAAGCATTACCCTGAATGCCTCGTATGCTTCACTGTACTGAGTCATGCCATGCAACGCAGCATGCTTCCCTTCGTACCCTATATAGGACGAAGGGTTGAGCTCAATGACCTGAGGTCTTGGATCAGCATTGTCCTCCTGAAGTCTTGGACGACATACGAACCTCGTTGCTTTTCTTGAGGAGAATGTCATTGAAGTTCGTGGGATTGAGTGTCAGTGCAGTCGAATAGTATCCTATGGCCTCATCGGGTTTCTTGGCGTCCCTTGCGATGTCACCTAGCTTCTCCAGCTTTTCGGCCAAATGCACACGAATGTCTAGGGAGTCTAGGGAGGTCCTTTAGTGGATTACTGCTCCGGTGCCATGGGTAGTTCTTACCATGTTCGCATTGCGTGCGCTCATTGTGGGTACTATCCTCTTTAAGTTCATCCTGTGCCTGTTGGAAACACTCGGCGGCTTCCGTAAGCCGACCGTCATCTTCCAGAATGCCGCAGATAGTGTAGTATACTGTGAACCTCGTAACCTTGAACTGAATCAAAAATAGGTTACCACCACACATGCAACCAATTACAAAGAACATACCTTGGACGCGGCGTTCAATGCATCCTTTCCTGTGCCCCGAACCAACATCTTCACGGCCCACTTTGCTAGGATCGGTGTTGAGAAACGGAGCAACAATGCCGTAGAGTAGGCTGAGAGTGCTTCTTCGTCGTGCTTATCGACATTTGATGCCTGGTCTCCAGCCCTTTCGAGTGCAGTGACGCATCGGTGCGTAAACTCTAACGACAAATATTAATATGAAATGTTGACCTGCAATGTCAAAACTTGCCCTGCAGCCAATCGGTAATTGACATGTTGGCTCTTACATCCTCGGACAACGTACTCTCCATCTTGAGAAGAGAACGCGCAGCATCGTATATGCGACCCTGAGAATAGACGGATTCGCATTCGAGCCTCTGTTCGTGCGCACAGTTGATCCGGATGAGTAGATCGGCTTTCTCCTGTGCCCGAGTAAGCTGGACGCGCAGGTCCTGGATGGTTTGTTCGAGAGACGCCATTCTTTTTCCTGAAAATAGGTTTGTGAGCGAAGTACATCATACGAGGCTGGATGGACGCACTGGAGTACTCGTCCCGTACCCGAAGCGAGTTGATGCATTCGTCGAGACTATCTTCTTCATGGTCGACCGTACTCTGGGCATCGGGGAGTCGGAGACGATGATGCTGTGCATTTTCGGAGAGGTTCCTTCCGTCTGGATAACAAACCGTGGTGAGAGGGCGAGCAAAAGGAGTGAATGAACAGACCTAGGATAGTTTCGTGGGTTATCGCTCCAAGTGATCTTATAAACGCACAAAGACTATCCCTCTGTTGCTTGGTCATGCGCTGAGAGCCGGCGAGTTTGACGCGAAGTCCCTGGACAGTTTCGCGGAGAGAAGTGATGAAATCAACTTGGAGGGGGGTGACGCAGGATACGGTGACAGTGACAGAGTTGTTTCCACAGACGATAAGGTCGTTCATGTTTGAGATCGCTATGGACCGAATAGGGTGATCATATTGGATGACAGACCTGATTTGCTGGCCAGTCTTGGTGCTCCACAACGAGACTGACGAGCCCGCCGCAGCTGCGATCAGCGCGCCACTCCTTTCCAGAGCAACTCCTTTCCAGAGCAATGCAGCTAGCATCGTTGCTGCTGTGGATGGGCCATGTTGAGAGCGTGGTCCCATTGGATGGATTGAGACAGTGGATGTGACCGTTTTCGGATAATGCGAAGAGTTGCTCGTTATCGATCGACCAGGCAAGGGTTCAGTTATAAGAGTAATTGACTTTGATGGGAACGTCGACGAGGAGGGCTCCATTGAAGTCGTAGACACGAATAGAGTCACGCCATGTGGCGGTGGCAAGGAAGCGTCCGTTGGGCGAGAATTTCGCTCCGACCACCCAGTCATCGTGCTCCAACTTCTTGAGGAGTCGTTCGCCAGTCGAGGACCAGACACAGGCAGTACCGTCATCCGATCCTGTCGCGATTTTCGTCCCATCAAAGGAGATATCGACTGCACACACCCAATCCGAATGCGCCTCGAACTCGGTCTTCTTTGCGCCGTTCGCCGCATTGCAAACGGTCACCATGCCATTCATCGCCCCGCTGACGATCCGCTGTCCATCGCGTGACACCGCAATGTCCCAAATGCCACTGCCCGCGCTCATTGGGGCTCCCACTTCCTTGCGCTCTTGAATGCGCCATTTTCGAATCTTGCCGTCAATATGCGGACTTGACCTGCCGGGTAGTGAGAGGAATGACTGAGGGGGTCTGGCCGGGCTGAGCGAACGTGAAGAGGAGGCAGCGCTTGCCGTACCGGAGCGCAGAGGGGTGGGCCGTGCGAGACCAGTGCTGGGGGTGCGCTGGTGGGCAGCGACGGGGCGAGGGACATGCTGCTCGGGATGAGATGTGCTCACTGGCCCCGCCTGGATGACCCTGACCTTGACTCGGTCTGATGAAGACGCCGTGGAGATGTTTGCACGAAAAGTAGACGATGCCTTGTATCGATCCGTCGTTCTTTCCTTCTATTCCTACCCGGTAAGGGTGCAAACGAGGTCGGACCACAGAATCGGACGATTCCCTTTCCAGATCTCGGCATGACGTAATCACTACTGTGTGCGATTTTAGGGGTAAACGTCTAAAGAAGGAAAGTCTTGGTTGTACACGCACAAGTTCCGCTACTAGCTCCCAAAGTATAATGAACATCCGAAATGCTGTGGCACCTCTGCGAGGTATTCAGGATTTCGCGAACGAGTCTAACGTGGACGAGGCTCAGTCTCCCATACTCATCGCGACCGCCGGGGGAAGCACTCTCCCAACCCAGATAAAATCTCTGCTGGAAGAATTGAAGTTGACGGAAGATGCCTACGCGAGGATCACGGTAAAGATTAACGTCCGATAGCTGAGCTGCAGCTTAATTAACCCCCTTGACAGACCCTTAGCATTGGATGCGTTCCGTGAAGCTGACAGCTTTCTTGTTCTAACGCACGTCCTTTCAACACTGCCAGCGACCACGTCTGTATTGTCCAGCCCACAATCAACGCAGCAAGTACTCGACTGCATGCAACTTGCCTTTATGCTCACCTCCAAGGCTTTGGATCGACGCCTAATCAACCTGACATTCTTTGAGGTTAATCTTCCTGTCTTTCTTCATTCTCCTTGCCCGCATTCTTATCCAACTCCAGGAGTATGTTGGATACGCAGGTTTATCTGACGCTTGTGGAGCCCTCACCCAACATCCTATCACTGTCAAGAAGACCCTCGGTTGCCTTCTTGCTCTTTCCGTCCACGACTTCACAGTGGTAGACATTTTTGTCGCTGCAAGCATCTTGTCATGATCTCCGCGAATTAGACATTCGGTTTCTGGAATTCACACCTGCTCTTGGTGCCATTCATCTACCCCGCGTCTTCCAGATCGTCTGGGAGCTGTCACTCGGATGTCTGGCGACGAACAATTCCCTTCGCCTCATCGTGTACAAGATCTTAGAACACATGACCCAGTCGTCCCGTCGTAACCTTGCCATCTTGAGTATGTTGGGCATCTTGACGCCCTTGTTTTCTAGTTTTATCTCCTCATCTACAACGGACCAACTCGGTTCGCATGCTGAGGAACGTCGGCTGCAATGCAGAATCATCAAGCAGCTCCTCGAAATAGGTACTTCCACTCAGGACGCGCAACAGTTGTTCCAGTGCGCAGTGAAAGAGGACAGACCGTTGGATACAGAGATAATCGACCTCATTCGCACTGGAATAAAGTCGAAATGGCCGCCTCACGTTTCCTTCTTGGATATGTCTGCCGTGACGATACCACGTCGTGGCTTGACTACGTTCCCAACCACTGGTTTGACAGTCATGGTATGTTTCAGTAGATCACCCTTCCGGGAATTTTGAGCCACATCTTGCTTCCGTAGCTATGGGCGTGGTTTGAACGATTGCCCTCCATAGAACAAAATATTCAGCATCGCTTTCGCCTCACGCGGTGCCATAGAATTGAGCATTGGCAGCAACGGTGCCCTCGTGCTAAAAAACAGTTCTCGTCAAGTGGTTCTGTCCAACGCCCGGATAGAAACATCCCGTTGGACCCATATTGCTCTCGCGCACTACCCGCAATGGGCATCTCAACCTGCCGTTCGTACGTTCGATCTTGTCGTGGGGTATTCCCGATTTAATACTTTCTAGGTGTGTTTGTAGACGGTATTCTCAGTGAAACCCTCGACTGGAGCTATCCTGGTATCCACGAGAGCTCCACTGGGGAGTTTACAGTGGGCGACAAAAGACCAGACAGAGCGTCAAATTGGTGCCTTGTGTCCGCATATCTTTCTATTCCCCTAGGTGAATTTCTTTTTGAAATTTCTCCATATTCCGTTGTCGCTGACAAGGGTCAGACGACGAGCTCCCTAGATTTATCCATCACCTTGGTGCAAAATATGAAGGGAATTTCCAGGACAGGTCGCTTGTGCGGTTCTTCACCTATGACGCCTCTACCTCGTTGGGCATGCATGTAATCGGCTCTGCATCAGCGACCGGAGAGACGTTGCTCAAGAAAGCCATCAGAGACGGTGTTCTTATAGACGAGGCATCGATTTTATGCAAGCTCGTTACCAGGGACGTCGCCAACTTTCCACAATTGGATGTCCACCCTCGTTCACAGAGGCAGGACTCGAAAAACATTTCCCTTTGGTTGCTATTCCGTGTCGACCCTTGGATCTTACGCTATGGAGTATCGGTGGTGCTCGGCTGGTGCTTTGCCTGGTATCTCTTGCAGAGGTATGTCCTGATGTTGTTGGTTGGTGTGTTCCGTCAAAAATTGATAGACGTCGCACGAGTTATCTCGGACAATCGCCATCCTATGTGACAGTCTTCGTAACAATTGGCAAAATTCGGAGGATATGGAACGAGTTGGTAAGACTGACGATCCTTGCTCGTGTTCGTCGCTAATAGCTTCGGCTGGTTGCGATGTTCTTGCTAGTATCCTCTACCAAAAGAGTCGCTTGATCAATATGACGACCTTTGAGATCGTGTTCGAGTTTCTTGGGCTCAACTTTCGGTCTCCGGAGTAAGAGGGACATTGTGCATCTGCGCCTACGTGGCTCATCGTTACTTGTTTCAGCGTCTCTATCATCGCGAACACGATTTGGATACGCTGCCATTGCCCTCGACTTTGAACTCTGGTCCATGACGACTCCTGATATTCAACGAGCACATTTGGAGCACTTTGCGTTTCTCTTGCGCGCTAGCCGCTATCGGAAATTCAACGCAAAGGTTCGCCTATCTAAACTCAACATCGTGCGCAGATTGTTATTTTCTTTGCATTCGTCATGGTACCCTGTGGAGACGGTTCCCCATATCGTCAACACACTGGGTGTTGTCATGCAAGCTTACTTCTCTACAAACGATGCCATCGAACCCGTTGCATCATATATAGCAGCAGATGCTAACTCTCGTACGTGCAGGGTCGTTTCTGGGCGAAAGGGACATTGATATGATGACATTGCAGATGGCGTTTCATTACCTTCGCCTCGTGCTTCCTTCATAGGCGATGGCAACAACAACGAGAAAGCATGGCTTGTCCTGGACGTTGTCATATCACTCCTCCGAATCCCGACCTTGTACATGAAATTTGCGGAAGCTTTGCCGGTTGCACGTATTGGATTACTGTGGCTGGGATCCGAACCATTTCCTGTTCTCGTTTGGCAAATCCTTGCGATTGTCGGTATCAGCCTTAGTATCTCCTCTTCCTTTGGGAAGAAATTCGGACTTGCGAGTGGTTGGCTCGTGTTGAAGAAGGTGTTGCCACCCATATGGGACGATGCCATCCATGAGGCTGCTCTCGATTTATTGTTGTAGCCAACACGACTTGGTGAGACTGCTCCAAAGTCGGTCAAGTGTCCCCATATGCTTTCTGTCGTGTTGCTCGCACTGCGTCAGGGGTTGTTGGCTTATTCAGACACCCAGGTCCAAGGTTGATCCTTTTCTTCCTCTGCTCGGTGCGAATCACTGACGTTGTTGGATTCAGGACCATCAAAGCTTGTTGTCGAACGAATTCTGGGCGACCTGATTGATCTCCATAATTCCCATGCATTGGTTCGTCAATTATTTAGATCTCAGAGCTCGACCGGGATACTGAGCGACTGTCTCTTGTCCTCACCTGGACACCATGATCCAAAGGTATCCACACAGCTGATACACCTCGGGTCATTGGTAGCGATGGGGAGCCACGTATCGCCCACTCAAAAGCAGCAGGTAAGCCGCTTTGAGACGTTCTGATTTGAGCACGTTCTGATGTGCCATGCAGATGTTAGATATCATCAAACTTGGATCTCAGCCGTCGAGCCCCGATGCCATGTCCTCTTCAAGCAGGCTTGCATCTGTTCAGGAAGAGTCATTGCAGAAGACGAGCGCTCGTTTAGAAGAGTGGAGAAACACGATCGTTGCCTCTGAGCGGGAGCGGTATCGGAAAATGAGCATCGACATGTAAGGCGAGGTTCGTCTGTTGCGAACGTATCATTTATCCCGTGGGTTACAGGCGTGAACGACGCCGGCGCATCGCAGCAATTAGCGAAAGTGTTTTGGGAGGATGTTCGGAACGCGACGTTTGGTGTCATATAGGTCCTCAGCGGACTTGGAGGCTGGACGAGACGGAAGGCCCACATCGGACGCGGTAAGCCCACTTCCGCGGGTTTTCATCGTGTTTTCGCTCAACGTTGTCCAGGAACAAGTTGGAGCTATACACCGAGTCGCTCGGTGTAGTCCTTCAGGCAGACACCAACAATATCACGAATGATGAGAGAGATACGTCGTCCACCTTGCAAGTAGATGGTTCGATCAATGATGACGCGGAAGTATCCTTGGGTGGCAATGGCAACGCGCTGGCGGACGAGATCGCGGAGGACAAGCACCGTAGGGTCAGACGTGAATTAGAACCAGGCGACGTGATCGAGGCCGTGAGTACGCCGCATATGCGAAGTCCTCAAAGGGCACGACGGTGGTAAGTTTACAGGGTCACTCACGTAGGTGCTGTTGACGGTGAAGCGCAGGTCGCTCGAACAGATTTCAGGCTTTTCAAACAAGTCATTTTTATTCAGAGATGTCACGTGAGTGTCGCTATCGCTTCTTTGTGGACTTTTTTTGGACGTCGGCTGAACGGAGGGTTAGTCTCGAAAATTTCTTCAAGGACAGCCGCACATTACTCGCCGTCTTTCCGGACAGTGCCCATCGTCATGACGCTTCACAGAGGCTGCAAGTCATCATAACACGGCATTCCACTCAGGAGCACTTGTCTACGCTCGGGCTCGTATTGCGAGAAACGAACGTCGCAATGCCCAAGGGAAAGAGGAGAATGTCGCTGCGCGTTCGCGACAAGGCGTTGGAAACGGCGCAACGACAGTGGTGAAACCGAGAGATCAGTAATGTGTGTGGCCTGGATTTCTCCTGCATGTGTTCTTACCTAACTCGGTCGTTCGTCAGTACACTTACCTGAGTATCTTGAACCAACTCTCTGGACGGACACCCAGCGATGCGACGCAGTATCCGGTTTTTCGTGCGTTTTCATTGTGCAAGTTTGCGGACATCCGTTTGATTGTGGACGGAAGCTTGGGTTTTACAGGATTACACTTCAGACGTCTTGGATCTGTCATCGCCTGATTCGTTCCGCAAGTGAGTCGTATCTTGTATCACTGATTTCAGGTGACAATGGTTTTGTTTACGTAGCCTATCAAAGCCAATGGGTGCTCTAACGCCGGAGCGTTGTGAAATCGCACGTAGTCGTTATGAAAACTTGGAAAGTGTCGGGGAAAAACCGTTTCACTACGGTTCCTATTTCAGCTCGTAGGCTCTGTTCTCATTATCGCTCCGTCTTTCGCGATTGATGCGCATATTTGACTTCAGGTCTATGACCGTCTGCCACTTTTTTATTCGTATGGCGCCTTACACGACCATGTTCAAGACCTTACAGGTATGCCTCCTGTCGAGATTGATCCTACTGAATCCAACATTCTTGTAGGGTGGCGATTGGGATCTTCTTGATTGATTGTTCACGTGAGTTGAAAGGACCAAGCCATATATGTGATACTGATCACTGTGCACAGAAATATCGAAAGGGCATATCTATCTGCACCGCAAGACGCCAGAGGAGACGTTTGAGAGCTCATGCCCGAGTTCTTTACATGCCCAGAGTAAGCTCAACCTAAGCAGTGATATGAGTTTGTCTCATGCAACCGACCAGATTCTTCGAGAACTTGTCTGACGTTGACTTTGGTTGCTCGACAAGCACGGGGGAGAGGATACATAATGTGAAATTACCCCCGTGGGCCAAAGGAGATGCCCTTTTCTTCATACATCGTCAAGTGAGTATCCCATGTCATGTTCGCTTTCGCTCGTTTGCGTATATTCATCCCCGCATAGGCCTTGGAGAGTCGCTATGTGAGCGAGAATATCCCGGCGTGGATCGATCTTATTTGGGGATGCAAGCGGCATGACGTTGAATCTCTCAATGTCTTTCATCCGCTAAGCTATGAAGGAGCGATAGGTGAACCAGTCTTCAAACTTCACGATGATCATTCCTCACATGCTGTATCACAGATCTGGACAAGATCACTGACCCTCTTGAACGAGAAGCAATGATTGGGATCATCCACAAATGTGACTGTGACGCCTCTTCGTGTTTCATGGTGGGCTAACATGATGAACAGTCATACAAACACCGAGAAAACTCTTTTCTTCACCTCATCTGCCGAGGAATTTACATGGTATCCTGAATCTCCCTGTGCAAGCCTCCAAAGGAGTACCAGAGGACGCCTTGGCATTGACCAGTGACCTTCGACCACTCAAAGGTATGGCCGGTTACTGGTTTTGTAGCATTGACTTGGGCTTACGGATTTATAGTGGTACTGGATGGGCCAGTAGCATGTATAGTAAAAGATTGGCATGTATAGTAAAAGATGTCAGCAGTAAAGCACTTCCTATGCCCAAAGGTCTGCTCTCTCCTCCATCGTGATCTGATGAACAAGTACAATGGGGAAAAGATGACACTCTTCCGGTGCTTTATCACGGAACAGTGAGTGCTGCTCGATTTTGCCTGTACAAAAATAAATGACGGACTGTGGTATTTTAGGTCTCACAGACAATTGAGGCTACTTCTCCCACCTGTGCTGCCTAAGAGCATTAACCCTGCGCCACAGTTATAGCGCGGAAGCGCCGGAAGCGCCGTTGCTCTGAACAGTCCCTGCTGGTGGGGCAGCCCAAGGCGTCTGGGACAAGATGGGCCATCCCGCGCAGGTAATAACATTAGGCCACATCATTGTACTTCATATTTACATGGGTATCCGGGAATATCTTTTCCGCCCCGTTTTCCCGATGATATATGGGTTAACTATCCTACAATGTCGGGTCAAACGGATAAGCAGGGCAAATATCCTTGCATGAATACCAGGTTCCCTCCAACTCTATTTCTCTCTGCTTTTTGCAGTATGTTGTAATTGGAAGAATTTTACCAGCATCCTTGCCGACCAAGATCAAGGCACATTTATCATTACAGCCCTTTTTAGAACTGCCCATCGGGAGTGCAGGTTGCAAGAATTTGGCGGGCATAAAA
>JBBPSU010000435.1:0-12791 GCA_038093755.1 Tylopilus microsporus | reverse complement strand
CAATTGTAAGAAAAAACATCCAAGGCAATTTAAATGCATTATGAATTATCTTCTATGCTCAGTGAAATAATGAGAGATTTGACATAGCCATAAATAGGCCTATATGGTTTCAAGTCAAGTCCGAGTCCGAGTCATCCATTTACATCAGCTTAATTAATTGTGAAGCTTCAAGTGCACACACTGGCACTCAGGCTAGGCATCAAGTGGTCAATGTTCACTCTAGCACATGACCTCATCCCTAGCAATCCATGCCTGCCAGCCTGCCAGCCTTCATGACACCATTTGATCTCCCTGACACCACTAGTACTAGTACTGACCTCCTCAGCAGCACACTCCATGAGCATGACCTGCATTGAAAACTGCCAGCAACTTGAAGACCCAGCCAGCAACCATTGTAGCCCCAAACATACACCACTCTGCCGATATGTTCAGCAGCAATATGACTCAGAGTATAGAACAAAACTTACCTGAGAATCAATTGCTGTATTGGGCACCACAGACTCGGACAATGTCAGTACTGGCCAATCGGTTAGTTGGACACTTACTAGTATGAGGGTGAGAGCCACACAACTAGGCTCTGTTTCAATATCGTACACCATCTTATTCCCAATAGTAATGTGTTCGCTCGTTCTTCCATTGCCTAGCTGTCCCTTTTCTCTGCTCCCGACAGCGAAGACTTAAAGGTCCTGAGTTTCAGCCAAAAACGTGCACGAGAATCCCACCTTTCCCGCCCTCGGTCAACACAATGGAGGTGATACCTGCACCAACCTTGACCACGCGTTGCCGCTCCCCATCCAAGTACTATGGTCCGCCTATACATTTGAGCGTCGTTACTGGAGGTGTCACCGGATGGCCACACTGGAACAACAAACATGAGCAGTGTCGTTGGAGGAATTAATGAGCGAGAAATACCTGACCCAGGTTATTCGCGTCAGCTGACCAAACATGCCCTTCACTGTCTACCAGTACTAGTAGTGCATGGTTTCTTCCACATACGGCATGCACGAATCTAGTTCCCTCTTTTGCATCCAGCTCTGCTGCCAGTGCACGTCTGGGCGTGTTCTCAGATATGAAGTCGACGCTGGCAGCACCGAGCACACACGGTGCATTTCGACCAAACATCCACGCGGCGCCATCGATGTCAAGTGCTATGAAGTGACATGCAGAGCACAAAGCGTGAATGGAGGTGGTCTTGACATTGCTTAACGAGCGTAGTATGTGAGGTTCGAGTAGAGAGTGTAGTCAGAATGGGCTGCTTGCTAGTGGGGTTCAATAGTGCAAACGTACGCCTCAGGATTGCCCTCGCCCTTTCCACCACGCTCCCTTCGACCCAATTTCGGCCTGAAAAACCAGCCCAGTCACGGTTAGCTAGAATGATGGTCCAGAGGACTGACTCAGAATACCAATCCGTTCCACCACAAATTAGCACTACGTTCAGTTCGCATCAGTACACGTACAACGTGCCAGGCACATGATATGCACACCTCGCCCCCACCGGAGTCCGAAGAAAGTAATGTAGCATAGTCATGTACAATTTTTAGAACCAAGCTGTATGCAAACGTGTCAGTGGATGAGATATGTCATGAATGTATCGTTTGAGGGAGGTCTGGTTTACCTTGGTACTGTTGACCTTGCTGGATGACTTGAAACCTAACGCCGACGCGGAGCATGGCACGCTTGCATGTGGCACCGTCGATACCGACGTAAGTGCAGCCATAAGGACCAACTGGACACTGGAGGGGGCGGCGAAAGTGGCGTTGACCCATTGAAAGTTCCTGGTAGAAACTAGATAAGTCCGAGTCAGAAGTTACCAGCTTACCCACTGCCAGTGGCAGCCGTTTGTTTTCGCGTCACTCTCATCAGATTTCGAAGTAATCCTGTAACCCCCTTTTGAAATAAACCTCAGAACGACTTCCACGCCTAGACAATAAATGACAGTCGGGGACTGAGCTGCGTGAAGCATGTTTCTCTGTTTTCTAGTGTGAGAAGGCTAGCCACTAGCGGAATATCTCGACCAACCTTCCTAGATCCTGGGTTAACCCACGCTAGCAAGCATACCTCACCAAATCGGTCTACCCATTTCTCCATATCGCTGGACCAAATCACAAAGCGTGTAAAAGGTGACATGAACACCATTGGGCGTACCATTTAGTACCGACGCTTCTGATCTGTCACTCGGATGCGTTAAGCTATGCCAGTGGCTAAAGAAAGAGCCTTGATAGGGAGAAACGTCAAGCCCGAGGGTGAGGCGTGATGTATCTGAACTTACTAGAAGGTTTTTCCTGAGATAACGCCACCTCGCGCTGAACTCTCTCAAGCAGAGCGGTGGCATCTTCTTGAAGATGCTCTTGGTTTCCACAAATATGTGGCAGAGCATCGCACGGCATCTGAGATGTTGTAGACCCAGGACTGCATACCATCGTCCCAGGCTGCACTGTCTGAAGCTACCTCTGAAGGGATATCGTTGTTAGGGCAAACAAGGATACTAGTTTGGTAAGGATTTCGAAACTCGATAATGAATCAACTTTTCCGGAGGGTATGTGTTTGTCGCGCGTGGACTTGCACGTGCTCCGAGTCAGTCGTTCAGACATACAGAGATGAAAGAAAAACTCACCTTACACGTCATGCTCTGGTATATTTGATGACGAAAGAATACCTGTACATTAATCATAACTGGGGTGAAATTCAGCAAGAGCGTCGAGAGGAATGAAACTGAAAATCTGCATTCTCAAATCTCTTGGATGGCAAGAAGAGCCCACCTGTGATGACATATCTGTTGGTTCAATCCACCAAGGATGTGACAGGTCTCTTGTGACATTAGCCTACTGATGTCGAGCCCGAAGACACGTTTGACGAGGGCACTGAAGTGCAGTTGTATAGCGGGTCTGAGTCTTCACCTCCTGGTGCCCACTGGAGCCTGAGACTCCAGCAAACACGTCCTTGAACGAGTCCCGTAGTGGAAATACTGGAAGAAAGCTGCAAGGACCCTGTTAATGACGACCAAGTGAGATATCTATAACTCACATGCGAGTCCTCAATGAAAAAGAATTCCATGCATAAATAAGCATATTCCGGGGAAAGAGTGCACGGCACGAGGTCGGAATCATGTGCTATCCATATCAATAAAGGGATGGAGCGAAGGTGGGACGACGACGAGGTTTCCACTTCCGGTGGTTTTTGAGAGGAATGTGGGCTCAGGAACTAGGCTCAGGCTCGGATGTCGGGTGATTGGGAATTCCATTGAGCGCCGGTTATGGATTTGACAGCAAAGAGTCATTCATAGGAACAAGTGGGGTTGAATGGACGAGCAGTGTCACACACTGGCACCAGCGGGTCGCTTCCTGCTACATTAGGGTGTGGACTTCCCAAGCCGAGAGTCCGAGTCGGAACCTGCCATGCCACTGTTACTATTTCAAGTTCAGGTTGTTAAGCCGGCTAAGTACTAGTACATCTGGCTAGGAACTTTCAAGCATAGTAATCAGAGTCCGCTGTGTCGTCATACACTGCATACATAGTTTCAATTTCAACGTCTTCCTGTGAGGTAGATTCCGAGTCGGAGTCAGATACAGCATCCTGCTCCAAATCCAAGCCATCCGACTGCGGAAGAACAAACTCCTCCGAGTCGTTGGGACCATGTTCATCCTCAAACACCGGCGTAGCGCTACTTCCTAAGCGATTTTGGGAAGGAGACGAGTCAGACGTGGCTTGCAAGGCCGGGCAATTTGCAGTAGACGGCCGGTTCTTGTCGTCGGCAGAGCTCGGAATGTGTGAATAGGTATGCCCAATGCCGACACCCCAATGGAACCTGAGTAGCATATCGCGATCAACGAATCTTAATCCTGATGTAAGCCAAGAGACACGACGAGTCATTGAGCCATACCTATTAACATAATAATATTTCCATTCCTCGGAAGCTCGTACTGCACTAGCATATGGGTTCGGAATGTGCTCTCGGGGGAGCTTCCCGTGTCTGAGCACAGGCATGAGGTGGCAACCTCGGACTACATCCGCGGGATCCACAAAGTCAAATGAGGCAGGATCATCCATCGGTATGAACTTCAGTGCGTCAAGCCCATGTAGATCTTGTTCCAGAACCCGTTCAAACCAGTGTACGTGCAGGAAATCTATCCTCCGGGGGAGGTAATCCTGCATGCCTGGCCCGATGTACTGGATATTAGCATGATATATTCCAATGATCTGAGCATAACAAAAACGATCGCTGTCTTGCTCGGATTCTGGGCACTGAAGCATCATGATATCGCAGTGTTCGGTATTCGGGTTGAAGATATCTTCTGCGCGACGAACGTCGTATGTCGTGTAGTTGACTCGAAGGACGTGATGGCGATAAATCCGGCCATTTTTAAGTATAACATGGTCTAGGTGGGCGGGTAGTGCACCAAAGCCATCTTCGAGGCCATCCGCAAAGGTTGAATTTGAATTACCGTCTGCCAGTAGTTCCGGGTTCGATGTGTGGATTGCCACGATACGAGGTAGCAGGTACTGCTTAAGTTTGAGCAGGAAGTCCTAAAACCGCGTCAGTATAGCATCAAAATCAAATGGGTTGAGTGTACTTTAACAGCAGGGGCGTCAAAATTTTCCCGGCAAAAGATTGCGACGTCGACAGGGTGGTTTTGTGATTTCCCGACTTGGTAGTGTTCCTTTGGGTCCCTAGGAATTGGTTCTAGTGGTACCTGGAGCATGGCTTCTCGTTCTACTCTCTCGCGTATACGCCGTATACATAACTGGCGCCTTTCCAACCGGGTGAGTTGACGAACGAAGTCCTTGCGGCTGGTCCGAATGAACCGTTCTTTTCCAACCTGGTGTTCTTGTTCCCCCTGTAAACGAGTACGAGTTAGAGCACAGCGTCAATTTGAACTCAATAGAATTCCTGCACCAATTGCGTGGAGTAAGAATCTGTGGTCCCGCACCTCTTAATGGAGGATACATAGTCACCGAGGGCGTGCAGCTTGTATGTCTGCAAATTGAAAGTTTTTGGTCGGCACGAGGCGACTTGAGACGATTTTTGTGACGACATACGTGCACGAGACTGAGACTTTTGCTGGCGGCGCTGTCGAGACTTGGCTTCATGCCTAAGTTCGCGGGTCGCGAAGGCAGGGCACGTCTGGACACTAAACTCACGAAGCTCCCTTCCAATAGATTTAGTGATGTCGTCGAAAATGTTGAGGGTCTCGTCAGTGTACATACAAAGTTTTGCAAACCCATGCCAATAACAGAGGACGGAAAGTAGCCTCAATACCGACGAATTGTGCGGTTCCGGAAATAGACCATCAAAGACGGGCATGGAACACTAGAGTGATGATCAGATCTGTCGAATTGGTCGTTGAAACCACCCACTTGTAGAAGATCTTCGAAGTCATGAGCTGCGGTCCGCTTCATCTCTGATGCATTTCGTGAAAAGCGGCGGATGGTGTCCCGTCCGAATGTGGGTATTTGCCGGTATCTAAATGCAGCGATGAGCGGATTGCAAGAGAGCCTGTGGACAAGGCATACCTGCAATCAAGTTTGTGAATCTTTCGCTCTTCCAGAGATTCTAGCATCCGAAGAAGCTGAATGAAGACAGTCTTCCAAATTCCCAACTCAAATTCATGGAGCAGGTCGACTACAAGCATAACAAAGAAATCAAAAGCAAACGGGGACAATTTTTCCGAGAACGCGTTCTAAATAACGCCGATCATAAAAGAAAACAGTAAGACTCGTTTGAGAGAGAACTCACCAGTGTCGGGACAAGTGATCTTGGTTTAAGGAGGGCTTCTACTTGAGCCGCTGTGATCGCGTAGTTCTCTCTATAGATAAGGTCCCGAGCGTCTTGAACGGCTGTGAAACGCTCGTGATCATCACGGCGGGCGAGTAGCTCTCGATATTGCATATCCTCGACAGTGCCAAGACCCCGAACACTATCAAGTGTCACCATGCATCGAGGGCAAGGACATGTGCCAAGGTTCCGTATGGATGCAACGAGTATTCTGCAAACAAATTAGCGTGGCTCCTGAAAAAGCGTATAAACTACTTTTCTGGATAATCTGCAGAGTACGTCAAAATCCTAGGGTAAAAGCGGCGCTTCTGGCCGTCGCAGCAGGTGATCGCGATACCATGTTTATAAGCGCTGATAAAGTCTTCATCCAGAAGTAGTTGCCACTGTGCATGGAAAAACTCTCTATGGCAGTGAGTCATGAGAGCATCGCTCAAAGTTTTACCTCCAGAATGGCTTATTACAAAGTCTTTGAATGCGTCAGGGAGCTGCAAAAGGCGGACTAGTTAGACACGTAGGCAATTACAGTGATAACTAACCGTCTGAAAGTAAGCGGCATGGGAGAAGGTGTTGTTTGATGGTTGACACCGACAATACTTAGATTCGTTGCCAAAACATACATACAGTGGCCAGAGTTTCGCACTGCTGAACGTAGAAAGCTGGGTCGCGTCGGACCAGAACATGAATGCAGCAACGACTCAGGGTAAATCACAACCTGGTTCTGGAGGTGATTCTTGCAGTTCCCTGTGAGCGTCGAGAAACGCACTTGAGCTAAAAAGCTCGCCGTACACCTTGATGTCCCGGTCCCTATGAGGTGGATGCCAATATAACTCGTATGGTTCATAGTGAAAATAAGCAGCGTGTACGGGATCGGTGACCTTCTCTTCCAATATTGAAATTAGGGAACGGTGATGGAAATCTTGGACTGTAAACGGTTTCGGCCCTGGATCGACCGAGTGGTTGTGGAAGGGAACGGAGATGGTGACCGGGGAAGATTTCCAGCCACGATCACTACTCCACTCGAGAGCATCTGAACCTGCAACGGAGTCGTGATCGCCAAGCTCCCTGTTGATAGAATCCCACGCAACCCGGGTCAGGTCTGCAGCGTCAAATGTGGGGTCTCCAATGATACCCAAAAGTTGTTTGAAGTCCTCCCTCGATTTCTGGGCTCCGCGGTTCCAATACCAGTCACCCAAGCACATCGCATTCTCGTTGGGGTAGGGGTGAAATAGGCTGCTTGTCCTCAGACCTTGAGAATCAGAGGCCTGAGATGATTGTTGTACTAGTGCGTGTTCAACCGAGTATGGGTCGTCGGGATCATGCGACGGAAGAGTGTCCGTAGTATAAGCGCGGAACAAACCGAACTTGTTCTTCAGAGTCTTGAAAGACTCGATTAACCGACAGCGCAGGGATGTGCTTGTAGATGGGCCAGATGAATTGGAGGGCGTTCCAGTGGCGGTTATCTCTGAGCAAGCTTCGTGCACAGGATCCGACATTCGGCGACGAGCTGTTTGTTCTGCTTGCGTGCACCGATCAGTAACGAGCTCCAAAGGAGGGAGAGGTGGAGGTGGTTCAGGTAGCATTTCTCGAAAACGTCGCGGTAATCGGCGAACTCTTCGAGGTCGACGTTGGGCCAGAGGTAGATCATCCTAGACATTATATTCAGTGTCGCCAAAAAGTGCGAGTGCTCGTTCAGAACAATACAAACATTGAGATGGACGTCATGTTTTTCGCCAGTGTTATCCACAAATTGCTTATACGCATCGGAATAGGAGGGGGCGCTCTGAGTGCTACTCAAGATATAGCAGAGGAAGTGTTCGGTGAAACCATACCTGATGGACAGCGCGCTGGCTAATTTCATCACCATCCTGCAAGTTTTGCCTATCTTTTCCACCCGTAATCACATCTTCATCGGCACTCGCACACCTTGAGAGAGAGAGTCTGGCTTTTTTTGCTTGGAAGGCTCCCTTCGCCTTGGTGAGAACCTCGGATAACCTTTTCTTGCCTTGGGGACAGCTTTTTTTATGCCTTGTAAAAGCCCCAAGGCCACCGAATGAGCGACCACAGACACATGTTGTCGTGGATGTTGTGTCGGACATACGATGATTACAGTTCAAACCTGGTTACAATCATGATGTTGCCGCTTCAATTGAACGTTAGCAACTCGGGTCGCGCACGTGTCACACTTGTGTGTGCAATGTACGGTTGAGTCCGGATACGGTTGAGTCCGGATCCAGTCTAGAATCTAGATCTTGCAATGCAGATCTCGATCGCATGCCCGATTTGCTTGTACAGTCATAACCCATACTCTCTACTAACACATGGATTTCCCGGCAGGCTCTACTATCAAATGCGCTCCCGTGCTCCAAATCAGTCTCAGTGCAAGCACGGGGGCGCGACGAATGGAAAGGGAGAGGACAAGTCTGGCACTGGCAGCCCGAGGTAATGAGGCTCATGCGCACAACTCTCTCGTAGACATCCGTCAGTGAACACCATACACAAGAGATATAGCACACATACGGGAATGCCCCTTCGAGCTGAGCAGCCCATGCTCTTCGGCCACAATGCCATCTGGTGGGTGATCGTGAGGAGAGAGATGGTGCCAGAACTGTCATTGCCACTGGGTACCTACAGGACAAGCGACCCACGTGAGTCGTAGTGCACAGAGATCAGGACCGTCATTTGCACATCCACCTTGCTAGTGTATGCACTTGATCACACGTTAACAAATGTGGTGCGGATATGCAATATGAGCACTCACCAGACGACGTTTGGTGCAAACCCGGCTACTAGTAGAGTGGCTTAAGCTCATAAATTCGGAACTAGGTTCGCTGGACTTATACCAAAGTCGTGAGTTCAGAATCTTCCCCAGAGCTTCCGAGCGTTTGAGGTCAGCACACGAAAAATACACTCTCTACGCACCTTGCCTGCAACTGCTAGTGCAGATTCGACCCGAGAGCTTAGACCCTAAGCAACGCTGTACGTTGCCTTCCAAACGTGCCAGACGTTCAGGGTCTCGTTGGAAAAGGGTATAATATGCCATTAGTGCAGCAGAGCTAAAACCCGCCGTATAAGGAATGACTATTGACACTGCTTACGATTCGTGTTCGAGGAGAGTCTGCAGGCGGATATCGATAGCAGGGACGACGTCCTTGTTAGGGACTTGTATAAGCACGTCGACGGTGAGACATATTCGAGCTACAGAGCTGCTTTCCAGGTCCTATAGACTCGTCAGAGACAAGCTACAAACAACTCGACAATCAACATACTTGCCTTGTGCAACGTGTCTAGCAACACGAGCTGAAGCCCATGATTTAGAGGCATCAGTTCCATGCAACGGATGTAATCTGAATTACGAGTTCACTTAAGGTCTGGGAGTTGTGCGAGAATACTTGAACCCACCAATTTTCTTTGCCATTGCAGACTGACCAAGCTCTGCGAGATCCACGGCGTGCGGGAAGGCGAATTTCAGGTCCCCGGGTCCAGCCGTAGTAGACAGAGTACAATGCAGGATTAAAATTTTGCATTCCTTGCATTCCTTCCGAAAAAGTCCGGCTCACTAGTAAAGAACTGTCGAGGTAGTTTCAGAAGGCTCTACGCACAATGGACAGATGTTGCCACTGGAGATCGCCGCAAATGACGTCGAGCCTGTTAAGAAGTTGATTGACGGAGATGTTGCGTTTTCGACTGTATGCACGAGCGCGTACCGCGGACGAGATGAAAGGAGCATCCATGGAGGTACGTCGAGAGAGCATGGGCGGTATCATGGACGACGACGACGCCAGTGAGCGTGGGTCTGGAGGTACTATGATCAAACTCCAAGCTTCAAGCTTCAAGTAGAAGAGAGAGCGTGGAATACACGCGCGATGACGTACTAGTGGGCACCACCGGCATCGACTCAGACTTGGAGGAGGTCACGTGGACAGCAACGAGAAGCACAGTACTAGTTGGAAGCTTCAAGTTGTCTTTTGATTTCGGAGGCCTAGCGTCCGGGTACTAGTAGATGTCATGGAAAGAAAGATTGTGATTTGTAATTAGTAGGAAGAATTGGGGAACAGGCTACTAGACCTAGCATACAAAAAAGGCTACAACATATCCTTCAACGCTTTGTTCAACCGCAGGTAAAGAAACATGTAGTAATAAAAAACGAGCTCTCAGCTAATAAAAATAAGGGGTAAGACGAAAGTAATACAAGTGTTCATGCCTATTTCATTGTCAGAGTGATGTCATGGTCTAGCTACAACCGACCTACACGGCCAAGGTCAACAGAAAACGACCTCAGATTATGTTCGCAAACGGCGTCGACGTACTTCGCACCCACTGTTGGGGTGCCCTTCATTGAGCTCCGTTTGGATACTAACCGTTGTATGTCCTCCTCGCTGAGGTGACGACGTAAAAGTAACTCTCGCTCTTCATAGGTTCGTTGGGTATGCAGTAGTAGCCTCGCCAGGAGCATTTTCTCGTCCAGGGACTCCTTGAACAGCTCTAAGATGCCATCCACTTGCTGCACATTGGGGTCTGACAAAGAGGTCTGGAAACTTGATGTTACAACGACATAAACTTGTCCTTTCCGAAAGACCTACCATCATAGAAGGGAGCTTAAGCAAGGCTTCATAATAGGACATGTGTTTTCCAGGGAGTGCGGAAAGATCCGCTTCGAGGGTACAAGGTTGCATTGCTCTGGAAGGTAGGGAACGAAGCACTGCTGGCAAACGTTCGCCAGGACGGAACTCAAACAGAGTCGAGGCCTTTGTCGATGCGGATGACTTCGACATATGTAACAAGAGGCGTGGAAAGTATATGCAGTACGGAATGTACCGTCAGAACACTTTATAATATGACTACCTGCGTGAGAGTAACCTTAGGGCCAGAAGATGCATCTGTGGCAGATCTTAGATGCAAATCCGAGTTCCGGTTATATGAGTGCAATTTAAGTGCCCGATTTGAGTCTGAGTGCCCGATTTGACAATGCGCTTACTAATTGACCATATATAGCGATTCCTTTTTGAGTTGAGGGAAAAACTATTTGGGGGCCGGCGACAGATTTGGCAATCCCAGATCCCGATTATCGATCTGCGACATTTTTGTATTACTTACCGATAAGCGAAGTTTGAACAACGATATAGTACGAGTGGCACGTCCCAATTGTCTCCCCCACTCTCCCTTGATATGAGCGATCCTGGGCTGAACTATCGTGAGCCTATTTTCGAAGACCCCGGCCTTCCTCATACTTTCGACTTTCAAGTTGGACTCGCAGAGCTACAACTCGACGTCGGGCAAATCAATTTCAACATCGATGCGCACGAGGCCGCCCCGCATCAGCGAGCGCCGCTGCAAAACTTGGAAATGCCCGACTTCGTTGATCTCCTGCCGATTGGAGCTTTCTCCACTGAGTGTGAGTGCATTTCTGACCTATTATATTCTGAGCCTTACACGGACTGTGGCCAGTACGGTTCACTTTCTTGATCATGCACTGTGGCGATGACTGGTGGAATTTCTATGTTGAATGCGCTATTCGTGTCACTTCCATGCTTATCTTCGGCCAAATCCCCCCGACTCTCACCCTCAACCTGGATCAATCGGTGATGGTGATTGAGGACACGCTGGCCCGATACCGCCAGCAAAAGCAAGATCCTACCTGGCAGCCGATCAAGAGTAAGGTCTCCCGCTCAATTTTTTCCAAGTACTTACAAGTACTAGTCGAAAATTTGACACTAGATTCCTTTTCGCCCCCGTTTCACACTGATTTCTCCGATCCTACGTTCCTCAATCTTTTCTACCGCCAGATATCCAGAATCCCTGCAACGTTGTTCGCGCACGTTCGGTTTGCAACTCAGCAGATACTCTGCCCGCCCCCGCCGCATTCGGCGGGCCTATACCCACGATTCTCCATTGTTCCCAGCATTCATCCTACACGAGACCAGATTGCGTGGCTGCAAGGTCGTCTTGAGTGGGACTTCTTCTGGGGTTACTCACACTGGCATCAGTTCGAACCCGATGCAGTCGGTTATACAGTAAGTTTCTTCCCTAAAAAGATGTTTTCACTCATTTTCAACCAGATTCATTGGTTCGCTGGCCTCGGAATGCGCGATGCCATCATTCACGTGTTGCGCTCGCGTCACTCTGCTGGCTGGTACTCGATACTCATGCCACGGGAAACCGACTTTCTTGGCGCGCGTACACCTGATCTACCGGTCACCATCGAGACCATTTTGTTCGTTCTTGCCATTGTACGTCCATTCGTTTAGTTCATTTGAATCGGTAATTTGATTTGTGTATCAGCTCGCGATTGAACTGGAACATTACGCTGAAGTGTGGTTCACCCCTCCCGGCGTGCATGACCAATTCATTGCCAGGCTCCAATTTCAGCAGGCACGGATCTATCGCTTTCTACACGGAGTTTTTCATCGAACGATGCAGGTTCCCCATGCTACCATCCTTGAAGAAATGAGAACCGGGCTGGAAAACTGGCTGGTGATCGATAGTTTACCTACTGTGTAATTACATGCTCGTTAGCGTCGTTATGAAACATGCCCTATACTTTTTGTGAGTGTCGAAGCAGAAAACGGCAATGCGGTAGGAGTACTAGTACTAGTCCGCTATGACTGTGAGACCCACTGACAGTCAGACATTGTCGTCACCCTAACAGAGCGCGGTCCAGTTCTCAAGTTCGTCTGCCTCTCTTCAGTGTTTCTCGCCGCTTGTTAGTGGCCACAGCGAACTTCCACCACTCCATCATTCGCTTCGCCATTGGATCAGCTCCTCGTCATCTCTCACGCTGGAACCGAATGCTACGCTTCAGCGTCTACTAGTACACAACTTTCCATACCCATCGACCCACGCTCGTCGACACATGCACGTTGAAGTCATGTCTCCATCTCGGGACATCTCACTGCATCTCGTCCTGCCTTCGGCCTAGAGACAACCCTGAATTTAAACATACAGAGGCTAACCATACCTGGAAGCCATTTCTGTATTCCGCCATGCAACTCACGTCGTGACAGGTGGTCATAGGACTCTT
>JBBPSU010000432.1:0-12799 GCA_038093755.1 Tylopilus microsporus | reverse complement strand
AAACTATCAAAGTGCTAATTATGTTGATAATGTCAGTGTGGCACGAGGCTCATTGCGCCATCCTCATTGTCCTCATTGTGGTCCTCAGTGGTGTCCTCCCCACGGCATCACTGACGACACTGTTGTCGACAGTATCCCATCAACGTCATGTTCTCCTTGTCCTTGTTCTCGTTGTGTAGGCTTCAACTCGGCGCAGTGTCCTTGTCACATCCTCGTCCTGCCGGAGGGAAGGGGCGGGGGGATGGTGCACGCATCGTTGCTGTGGCGTCAACGACATTGCGCCGTCCTCAGTGTTGTCCCCGCCGGAGGGTCACGACGTCCTCATCCTTGTCACATTGTTGCACCATCTATGTCGCGCCTTCGTCATGTCCTTGTCATCGCCCACATGGCAGAGTCCTCCTTGTCGGGGTGTCACTGATGGCGCATGCCATCACCGACATCGCATCATTGTCGTGTCCCCGTCCTCTTCATGTCGTCTGTTTCGCTCTTTGGGCGTGCGATCGTGCAAAAGTGCCCTCGTCCCTGTTCCAGTGGGGTGTGGTATACTGCGCGCGTCATCATCGTCGCATGGCGAATGGACGGGCGGTAGTAGTCACGTGCACAAGCGTCGCCGTGTCGTTGCCATTGTCTCCGTTGGGTGGAAAGGGCCGGGTGTGGTCGTCGTTGCCACGTCGTAGAGGAACCGACGGTAATGGTTGCATGAGGCGCCATTGTAGTCGTCACCATTGTCGTCATCGTATGAGACGGGTGGTCGTGCGTGACGCGTGTCGCGCGCCCCGTCATCGTCCACGCCCTCGTCCTCGTTGGGCGGCAAACTCGAAGGGATGGGTGTTGGTGCTCGTTGTCGTCGTCACCACTATGGTCAGCGTGTCGTCAGCTTGTCCTTGTTGCGTCGCAAAGAGAAGGATAATGGTGTAAGGCGCGTCGTACGCTCCATTTCCATCCTCGCCGTGTCCTTGCTATCGTCCTCGTTGCGCGAAAGGATAGGCGCGGTGTCCGCGCAGGGCATGTCAGATGCCTCGTCATCATTGGACGGGCGCATTGGTTGGTGTATCGCGTGCGCCATCTTCGTCCTCATCGCCATCACCGTGGCCTCGCCATCGCACTCGCCGCGTGACGAAAGAGTGGGCGCGGTGGTGCTCTCATAGCGCGTGTCGTGTGCCTCCGAGTCGTCGTTGTTATTGTCGCTGCTGGTCTTCATTGCACGGTGAGAGGTGTTCGCGTGCGACGTGTCGCACGCCTCCTCCTTGTCTGACGGGTGGAGGGTCCTGTGTTGCCGAGTCTGTGTGTGGAAGTGAAAAGAGAGAGTTGACGAACCAAGTCACTCACGCGGGCCGAGTACATAACAACAGTGTCATAACAAGTCATCACATTCCAAAACTACTTGATACACAAATACTAGTCTAAAGCTACTTGAAGATGATTATGTCGCTGTATCATGCTGTCGATGCGTTGCAATGCAGCCCTGAAAAGATAACCATCAATATAGTGACAACAACATGTAACATAAATAACATACCAGCCCTCCCGTGCCCATCTAGAAAGCCGATCTGTAAGGCGTGGACCATGGTAGGGGTCTTCGAGGGTGGCGTCAATGAGGGTAATAATTCCGTAGTAGATGGATGAGTAAGCCTTGGCCGAGAATTTAGGAAACTCGTCCCCCGTGCCATTCAGTGCATAGCCATCGAGCACACAATTTAGCTGCTCCATAGTCAGCAATGGTACAGACTGGTGGCTAGCGAAACATACAGCAGTTGCAGCTACAGCAAGACATGCCTTCGGGACCGAGGCACGAAATTCGTCAGCACGGCGAGGTGCGACACGGTAGCTACCGGTATAAAAAAACTTGATGATGACTTCCTTGAGCGCCGGATGGGCGAAGTTTTTGGTTCTGTCCTGTGAGCAGGTCAGAATGTACAGTCTCGTCCCATGAAACTTACATTTTCGTCACGACCATCCCGAAGAAACATTGATTCACTGAGTAGCGCGGCAGCGGCATTCTGAGCAAAAGAAAGTGGATCAGGACAATCTGTGCCGGGAGCGGGTGTCAAGCCGTAAAATCGAGGCACTGCTATAATGGCAGCTTTCTTTATCTCGGACCGCCATGTAGACATATCTTCATACAGCTGCAGCAAATCGCAGTTACGGATGAACAACAAATACAGACACAGTAAGGCACATACCATTTGCGCCATGTAGAATTTCTTGTCCGGCCAACAACCTGCAACGGGAGTATCAATACCTGCTAAGTAGAGTAGCCAGGAACAAACCAGGTTCGAAGCGGATCCCTTGCTGGGTTCTTTCCATGACGACTGTCGTTAGACAATCCATGATGGAATTTTCAAGGTCAACCTGTAGTCTAGGCCACGGATTAGAGAGAGCATGAACTACCTGGCATTCAACCTTGGCGAGCTCCAAACAGTCCTTCCACATGGGCGTATAGTGGCCAAGTTGATTGGGAGGGGGGGGGTTATCAGCCGCTCGGCGACGGCGACCAGGGACTGACGCCGGTCCCGATGGATCATTGGAATTTTCGCGCGGGGCAGTTGACTCGAACCGCGTGCGTATTGCCGTGAGCATGGAGGGATCAGGTGCACGAGGTCGTCCATTCCTATTCTGGTACATTTCTAAAACGTCAGCAGCTTCGTCGGCATCTTGAGCTTCGCGATTGTTCAACAAAGCGTCCGCATTTCCTTCGTCTTCGTCACGAGAGTAAGTGAATTCATGGTCGGGTGGTAGGGATACATGGCGAACTGGTTGGGTATTTCTTCTTTCGCGGGAAAAGCCCTGGCCTGCAAGGATGTGTAATTCTGGGTCAATATGGAGAAGGAACACGTACCAGAGAACTGATGGTGGCGGTCACCGTCGCTGTCATTTGCATTTGACTCGTCTTCTCTACTAGTGTCGACATCCTCATCGTTTGCACTCCCGTTGTCATCGTCCAAGTGGTCATCGTTCTTGCCGCCATAGCCGCTGTCGCCGTCTTCATTACTATCAGTACCACGCTGTCTCACATGCTTGTTCAGACTGTGAAAGTAGGAACCTTCGTTGGGATGGTCGTCAACAGAAGCCAACACGCTTGGATCTAGCTGAGAGATATTCCGTGGTGTGGATGACAAGCTCAAACGTGAAGGTGGAGGAACGTGTCGAGAAGTGTCCGAAATGGCCAGAGAACCAGAGGCCGACGGCTGAGGGGCTGACAGGGAGACAGACGCATGCTCGTTAGCACGCAGCGCAGGAATTTGATGCTTGGAATTAAGGGTAGTCCGTTGTGGTTGCAACCCGGGATCAACGATACAAGGAGAGTCGTGAAAGCCGAATTTGCTGTTACCAGGATTCAGGATGAAATGAGGTTTAGGAGCTGCGTCTAGCTAGAGAGGTGTTCGATAGTAGAACGCGACTCGCTGGCAACAGCGTGGCATACCTGCGTACTAATCTTCCTGGCCCCCAGGTTTCGGGAGGCCTTCGTGGCGCTCGTAGCAGTTGGCTCTGGTTTTGATAGAGACTACATATGATCAGTCCCGAAATTTTTGACCAAGCATAAGATGCTTACCCTTTTCTTTGCATTACCCTCGAGCGACGGTGGAGCAAGAGGGTTCGGTTGAATGTCATCTGCGAGCGTTGTGCGTGACTTGCGTTTTTGTGATGCTTCTAGCACAGCACCAATCCGCTCCAGTTGAGCAACGCGTCCGCCAGAACCTGCTCCCTGTCTCGCGCGACGTGACTGAGAAGCCTGACTCGCACGATCATCCATGGCCTCAGTTGTTGAACGGAGCTTGGCTGCGTGCTTGATTTTCTTCGCGAGACCAGGGCCCTCGTCATCTACCTGACGCTTCATGTCGGGGTTGCATTGACAAAGTAGAAGGAGCAGAAAAAAGTGACGTCGCAAGTCACTTTGTACGTACATGTGATACACTATGTAGACTACCAGTACATTCAACAAAGAATAGTACACTAACGAATGGAATAATTAGTTGTCGGCGAAAGGTTACACGACTCAGCCACGGAGGCGTTTGCGCGGAATGGGTTTATCACCCATGCTTCGAACCTCTCGGTGCCGCTTGCGAACGACGTTTGGCTCCGGTACTAGCACCATTTGAAGGGGGGGTTCTGGCAACGACTTCCGAAGTTCGTCGGTTGCCTTCCTCCGGGTATATCCGTCATCATCCGGGGCTAGGGTCTTGATATGCTTGTCCAGTATCGACAAGCATTCCTTGAATTCGACTTTCGTCCGATGGTAACTTGCATCTCGAAAGTATTCGCGCCACTCCGTAAGAAGGGGAACGACGGGCTGGAAATAAGGGGACACGTGTTTGGTGAAGTCGAAATCTCCTGAGATTAGAGCAATTTTGGCATTGCACGCCGCGCTCAGACTGCTTTTGAGCGTGTTCTCCGTCCAGTCTGCAAGGCAAGAGGTAATAATGTCGAAGTCCTCCCGGTCTTGACCACCAGGGCCATCATAGAGAACTGAAATCCAGATTAAGACGTAGAACAAGGATTCGATATCATCCTCGGACGTATGTTTCACGGTGAAGTCTTCGTAGTTACTGCCGAATGCCATCGAAGTAACAGCACCCTCCTTGCGAACAGGCTTCTTGGACTTGCGCCTCGAAAGTTCATCGGAAATTTGTGCTAACAGCGATCTCGAGAGAAACGGAATAGTACCCTACACAAGGTCGAATCAGCTGAGGGTCGGAACGTGTGGGCAAAAATACTGACTGTGCCACCCACGCTGTACCTCTCATTGACTGTCTGTTCCACGGCGAACTCCCAGTCGATCAACATCCCACGAATCCCATCTAGGGTGTCTTCGATAAGTAGATTAGAAGGGCTAGTGTCGTGGTGAAGGATGTTCCTCTTGTTTGCTCCTGCCTGGACTGAACGAAAGCATGAATTAGCGATCGAATGACAGGGAGACCGTTTACTTACTTTGAAGAACGTCTCTGACACATTGGACTAGCTCCCGGATCGACTGAAAACTGAGCAGCGATCGCCCGCATGGTGTCATGACGGTTCGGACGTGTACGCGGTGAGCCTTCATCCCTCCCCGTCGTTCCTCCTCACGATAGCGAGTAGTCCGGTCAACTACACCTTCGGAGATTTCTACTTCGCAGTATTCCACAACTGTCGGCACCCCCGGGATACCCCGCATAGCTTCCATCATCCTCCTCTCATTCTCTGGATTCTCAACCCAGTGGTCCTTGATGATGTACGTTTGGCCTTGACGACGAGCAAGGTAAACGGTGGTCCCTCGCCCCAAAAAGCCGGGAGAGGAGAAGAGAATGTGGAGTATGTCGTATAAATGCCCGTTCACCTCGATCTGCCCGATTTGGGGCAACAAATGAACCGCGGTGAGAAGGTAATCTGGGGGAAGAGTTGCGCCAGCTGTGCCGATTATGGTGCGACCAGTCTTGTCGGGTGGTACATCAGTGAACGTTGGCCTGGGGTTGATGTCCGCCGGGGAACTCTCCTCCCCTTCTCTGTCTTCGTGGATTGTGGATGGGACCGCTAACCCGCCCATAGATTCATCGACAATGAGTTGGCGTGGAGCCCGAGCAAGAGGAGTGGGATGTATGGTAATGGTAGGATCGAAACCGACACATTTCCTATTGGAAAATACGACGGCCGCAATGAGGTTGAGGAAACGTTGAGGATGCTGATTTATGTCGAAAGGACGGCTGACGCAAAGCCCGGAGCGGTCGTATAGATGAGTTCGCATCTCCAGCCTGCATAGAGATATGCAGAGTACGAAGCGCCGCCAAGGTTGGTCGAGGAAGGCGAGATAGGATTTGGTGTGAAGAGTTTTCGAGAGACGACTAGAAGGGGTCCATTTTTCTGTTGTGTATTCGGCGAGAACTACGGGGTCCACCCATGACAATGCTTGGGGGGCGAAACTTGCTGACTCCACGAGGATTATGTCTGGGTGACGGTCGTAAGCACCAGCGCCGTCAGGGGCACCGGGCAAACGGCGGTTGCTGAAAGACCCCAACCAATGACGGTATGGTGTCTTGCCGTCGTTCGTCTTTACTTGTGGTTTGATAAGCGGGGCTAAAGCGGCAGCGACGGCATTGAAAAACGCAGCTACAAGGGTTTCGCCCCAACCTCCGATGTCATCTCCGTGGGCAATCTTGGTAGCTTGTGCCAGCGCAGCGTTTCCCGGAGAAGGTATGGGCCAATTCCATTGTTGTGCAGCCAGGTCGTAGAGAGGGACTGACTCGGTGGCGTGATTACTGAGAACGGTAGGGTAGTACTTTTGGATGGTTGCACGAGGAATGAGCAAAGACTCTGGGCAGGGGATTTGGGCAGAGAAGTCCTCTAAGATTGTGTCGAGGGCATGGCCCAACCTTAGTCTTGAATACAATTGTTTGTCGGTTTCATACACGATGGCATTTTCTAGCTCTTGAGCGGTGATTTTGTCCATCGTACCGACCGAGCGGCCGGCCCGGGGTACAGGATAGGACCCGAGCTTGTACGCCGCATCAACGGTGCGGAATCGTTGAGCGGGAGGCACCATATATACAGGAGGGAGGGCGCCGAGTGAGACGTTCAACGTTCAACAAAAGTAACTATACAACAAAGGTAACTATACGCCACGGCACGCGCATCAGTGCAACCGATCGACATCGGGTCACAGGTTCGAATCCCAGACCAACCACTATCGTTGAGGGCTATGGGGAGTAACGTCAGTCTCGAGTGAATAAGCAAACAAATACAGTAAAAAAGGCACCATTCTAAAGAGAAAGCGGATAGTAGACATTCTTGTCAAAAAACTTGTTAAGGAAAAATTCGCGCGAGTGCTCCATAGCATTGAACATTGTCAAACGAGAGTCTGCGGCGGCACCGAAGCGTGGGACAAGATTTGCGTATGCCCGTATCTCGGTGAGAGGGATAATATCACCCATGCGTTCCCCAGAAGACCGCATGGCTCTTTTGAGGACGTACATGCCGGTTGATATGTCGCGACCTCTACTCGAACCCGGCTGAGGGACAACGTCGAAACGCTGAACGTAGGTCAAAAACCGGTCGGCCCATGTCCATTGTTGATTGGACTTCCTCAAGAGGCGCATGATGAGCCGGAGCTGTACAACTGAGTGCCCTACGAACTGTGATGTCAGAAACCACCGCGATGGGTTTGTATCCTGCTCACCTTTCATACCACTCGTCGGCCACACGCATGAACGATCGATATTCGCGATCACTGTGTCGTAACGCCCATACTGCCAGTCACCTTTCGAAGGCGATGCATGAACGGTTTGTGCGGGTAATACGGAGTCAGTGTGGAACTCGGTAGTTTGCAGTCGAAGCTTGAACCAAACTTGAATGTATTGAAATGGGAGAGCGAAAGAGTTTGATGCTCTACGAATGCCCCCGATTGGGCGTGCTGTGTGAACACCGTTTGCTCGTTCGTGAGAGTAGAAGTCGGCAAGAGCACCATGTAGATCAGGAAGGTGGAATAGCTCGGCGGCAGCAGCAACAGAGATAGAACGTATTGAGGGGTCATAAGCAAGGTTGAAGGCTACCCGACCGACAGAAAAGGATCGACGCGGAAAAGGCGTCGACTCCTCGTTTGAAGATTGCAGGGCCATTGCACGGGTGAAGTAATCAACAGGAGTCCGGGGCAGCGCCATACAAGCTACAAGTGCTTCGGCGGCCCCTTCACCGTCAGGATCTTCATCGTTTCCATCATCTTCATCCGCTTCGTCACAAACCCGAGTGTCAGCGAGAGGGGCCTTGAGAGACATTGCGAGATCGAAATTCCTACACTTTTCCAAACGATCGAGATGCCGGCAAATTTGCGGGTCGTAATCTTTGTTATTGCTTGCACGTGCAGGACTCTTGATTAGTCCGATATGCGCATGCTCAGTAAGATCCGCTGACCACTGAATGATGGCACCAACCCTTGGAATACTCGGTGTGATGCTTTGCATTAGCTCCAACTTCGGTATATGCCAGTTGTTGATGGGCCGGCGACTCTTTCCCTGACGTAGGCCAGCATCGAGGATAGAATGCTTGTGCGAATGAAATTCCGTCAAGGCAGAAGTGATAACAGTGATATCGTCGTCCGTGATTTCGTACGCTTGTACACGGTACCGAAAGTCCATCAGCCCCCTGATAGCGATGACCACATCGCGAGGTGCAGAGCCGGAAATAACTGCGATGATGAAGCGCTGCATGTCACGATATCTTCGGCCCGTGACCTGTTTGAGCGCCGAAACTCCTTCTTTGAACTGAGAGAGACCGGTAACGGGGTGGAGGACAGAAAACCTAAAGTCGATCTCAGCAGGGCCCAACGCATTGATGCACCATTTGAGGTCATGATCGCCGAACTCTTTGTGAAGATAGTGGAGCAATTCAGCGGTAAGAAATCGACTGGGACAAGATAAGGGAAAGTTGCGGAAAAACGGCTGGTCAACACCGTTCAAACGAATCTTCTGAGCTTCTCGGAAGTAGGCCTCGATGTCTTGGGGATCGGCTTTCGTAGCAACAACGGTGAGTTGAGCAAGTGTAGCTGACGCGGTGCGTGGCTCGTGTTGGAACGGATCCCCGAACTGTGTGTAGATGGCCGTCGTGAGAGGCGAAGTCTTTCCCCCGACCCCAGCGAGCATGGTTGCTTCAGGGGTGTCGACGATGTAACTTGCGAGGGGGGTAAAGCAGTATCTTTGGTAACCCCGAGGATCTGATAACATGGTCCCGACCGTAGCCGCGCGCTTCAAGGGGTCGAGGACAATGTCTAGACAGCGGTGGATCAGGCGGTTTTCGAGTACGCCCTTCATCCGCTTGTTCTTATGTAGAAATTTCGGTACCGGAAGGAGTGCGGCGAGTAGGAGTGCGTTGGACGAAAGTTTGAGACACATAGCCATCTTGATGTTTGCAAGGCTCATCATGAGGGGATGAGCAACGCGATCGCCGGTTAGGACTGAGATATTCGTTTTATCTGAAGAAAGTATCGTTCCGAGTAACGTAGCGCCCTCGGGAAGCTGAGACTAGCGGAAGTCAGTACATATGGTTTCCCGAAAGAAGAATCGACTCACTTGCATCTCCCAAGCATCGTTCCCCGACATCCATTCGGTATACACACGGTATAGGCGATCGGCTGCCGTGTACAACCGATATGGTACAAGCTCTATCGCATCCGCAAACAACGGATTGTTGAAGAGATATTCCAGCAGATCTAGCGAATCGCGCCAGTAGAGAAAGACGGGGCGTTTGGTCGGGTGAGAAGTCGGTATCTGGCGCGACATCCAGCGAGGACCACTCGGGAGTAGTTCAGCTCGCTTTCGCAGTTCTCTTGCTGTTCGGAACGAGATCGGTAAACCTTTTATCTATCTCTGATGTGAATCGATGTGTCCGACAAGCCGAAAAAAAGGGGGACAGACCAAATCGAGAGATAAAAGAGAGTCGATCGCGCTCATGCTCAGACATGAGCGAAGGAGCCAAGAGGCCAGCTCCCAGTCACCGTGAGACGCGAATGGATAGTAGATGTTTGAAGTACGGTAGTTGTTCAATTCATCGGCTTCAAACTTGTTGAGAAACGTTTTACCGCCCTCGTACGCATAGGCAGCTCCGGGGAAGTATTCGGCAGCACGGGAATTTTCTTGTCGATTGTCTACTGGTGCACCCTCAAGCACCTCGTTTTCGTCCAATTCATTGCAGTCTTGAATGGTTGTTGAATGCTCGTCAACTGCCATGGTATCGTGGTCTTGTCTGAAAGGAAGGTCTTCTTGGAGTCGGACGAGGTTGTCGGTCCAATTTGCACAACCCGACCGCGGTTGGCTCATATGTCTTGCTACAGACTCGTGATCCGTAAAACCGCCCTTCCCACAGGAGGGACAGCGAGGCATAGCGAGCAACGAGGAATACCTTACAGACAAACAAACAAACACTTTGTAAACAACTGACATGTCCAACACTCTACAACGATCGTGTAGCCTGCCCGCGGACACTTTATCCTTCGACGTAACAGCGACGTTGAATCAAATTACAACCTCCGTGGGCCAATCAAATCGAAACTTTCTCAATGAAGTCTATTCAACATACCATGGAGGCTCTGCTGTAAGTCATCGTTTCTGCCCTACCATGGCTAGAAGACTGATGAAAGTTTTCAGTCAGAAGACGGTGCAGATGCAGAAAATCGGGAAGCTTATCTGGTGCTCGAAATCGTTCGTGCCCAACGTGATGTGTCCCGCGCAGAAAGAGTGTTAGCGGAGTGTATCGTTCGGGAGCATGAGAAGGTCATTGAGCTCCAAAGCTTCAAAGCCCAGCAGTCGCAGAACGCGGTTGATATAAAAGATATCAAGATCGGAAGGATCAGTTCATTATTCAGCATTTGCGGCCGGCCTCCACCCATCCCAAAGCTACGTCGTCCTACTTTATACCCGGCTCGAAGGTCACAGCGGAACGGTAGGTGGACATAGCGGCCGAGCGTCGTCTTGTAGGGTGAATGCTGATGCGATTTCACTCAGGTATTTTGACTCAGGCAGTTGCTGGACGGCTCCTTACTGTCCAGCTTGATTGATATTGACAATGTTTCGTCCACTATTTTCCCATCCTTATTTATCTACCCAGATGTTTTATTAGGTCTGAATCGTGTGTTTTCCTAGCTTATTGTAAGGATGTACGTAGAGTGCCAATCAAGGCTCTTACTACTCGCTCCGACCTGTTCTCGACTCGACGAGGAAGATTCGAAGGTCATGTTGGCACAACTCTCAGATCTCATCGATGATCGATGAGGTGAGCCGCTTTATGTTGTGTACATCAACGTCATGTCCCGCTCCTCGTCGAGTCTCCCGGCTTCACATCAACCATCGATCATCCCTCGAGGTTACAATGCCAAGTAACGACGCCACGAAAACGAAAACAATGCGATGTTGTCAACGACCCCGCAGCGCCAACGACAGCGCGTCACACAACACGACCTGGTCATTGCGTAGTACCGGCATGTTGGACAAGACGCAAGGTCTGGCACGTTGTCCCCACCTGAGACAAGTTGTAGCTCACGCGTCTGTTTTCTTCGGCCTACAGCAGCGTCCCAACTTGAAGCATGCAATTCCCGAATCGATGACTGTCTTACACACGGACGGCGTCGGTGCATTCATTTTAATCAGTAAGCACACCAGCACTAGATAGTATCTAACTTCTCGTTCAGCTAGTGATCGTGGTAGTACGGAATGTGTCGAAACCGCCATTTTCATCTTCAGCCCACGACGCGCGCACACCCACGCTGACGGTTTGCGCCTTTACCTGCACACGCACGCCCTCCCCTACCCACTTCCGACACAAACAGATATACTGGCACCCGCCCTCCTCGCTTACAATGCACATGCACGCACAAGCCGTCACTCTGCCCTACCTCACGAGGCGCCTGGACGCGTACAAGACACCATCGATGCAACGCAAGCGACACGGTGACGACAATAATGACACCACGTCTCGGTCCCTCTCGCATCATGCAGCAACTTCAATTGAACTGCAACGACACAACGCATGCAACTCCAACCCTCGCTCGTCCCCACCCTCGCTTCACGACGCGAACATGTACGTCGTCACCCTTGCCCATTTATGACGCACATATACTGGCACACACCCGCCCACCTCACTTACCACATTCACATACGTCACTCTGTCCTCACCTCACGACGCGGCTGCGTGCATACAAGACACTATCGATGCAATGCAAGCGACACGATGACGACGACAATGACACCTTGCCGCAGCCCATGCGCGCAACGCAACGACGACGGGCAGGTCTGCGATGTTTCAGGCTTTCACTTCGAACAGTTTGTGACGCTGCTCGAGTACGATCTCAAAGTGGGTCGCTTGCTTTGTCGGGCGTGTCGCTCGGTGTGCTCATGCGTCTGTGTAGGTTGCCAAGCAGGACGATTCAGTCGTTTTTGGAGAGGTGCGTGGCATCGGCGGTCGTGCTGGTCTTGGGCTGACGCGCGTGTGGGTTTCTTCTTTCGTAGTACAAATCGAAGTACGACCTCACCGAACGTGTGGCTGCAACCCATCGCGGTCGACACGCCGCGCACACACGCAACGTGTCCTCGATCTCACACAGTCGCCTCCGGGCAAGAACGGGCGCTACCAAGACGGACGTGCGCCACCCACTCGAATCACAGACTCCTACCGTGTTATCGTCGAACAAAGGGAAAACAAAAGACGGTTGATCCACCCATGGACGACGGGAGCGTGAGTATATCCATGCCAAACGGCACGACCAAGGCACGTCCTCGACCGCACGTCATTCCACCGTGCCCCAAGCTCGCCTCCGCCCGTCCCCCATTCCATCTCGCGCATGTTGTCCATCAGACGCGCCCGCCTGATCGTCCGCAAGCCTCCCCTGTCATACACGAACCCAGGCCAAAAACCGCCACTACCAACGTTTGGCGCCAACCTGACCGACGAGGAGAGTAGCGGTGAGGAGGATGACGATGGAGGGGCAATCCTCACACTGCTAGGGCCCCCACGATCGCAAGAGGATATTGAACCCGCATTGCTGCCACCGGATCCTGTGGACACTGATGTGGTGATGACACCGACATCATGTGAGTGCTTTCCATCCGAGTGAGTGTTGGTCCTGATGGTGTGCGATGGCGGATGCTTCTGGTGATGTTTCCGGACACGGTGGCATTGCCAGGTGTACCTTCGGATATGGATTCGATCATGCATATGCTGACACTGGGATGCGTGGTTGTGCATTTGCCTGTGTCAAGTGTCATTGATCATGACCCTGCCAAGGAAGGGGATGTGTCAGTCGTGGTTGTACTTTGTATATGCAGTGTGGCTAATAGGTACAATG
>JBBPSU010000430.1:0-12874 GCA_038093755.1 Tylopilus microsporus | reverse complement strand
CGTTTCTATGGCCCTTTGGAACACACTTGTTCCCAGACCGGTTAAGCTAACGGCTTGTCGGAGGTACTTCGCAGCGTCTGCTTTTCTGATGTTCGTTTACATTAGCTCTCGGTTCGTGACAGTGGTGTCATCTGTGACAAACCTGGGTGGGGTGAGTATCGGTGGTAGGTCTTTTTTGAGCACGTAGCCTTGAACCGTTAGCACGGCTTCAGTGATGTCGCCTGTATCCTCCTCTTTATATGCCATTCGGCTGACGTTGTGTTCGTCTGGTTGACTAGCGCGCCAGACTTTCAGTATACTCGAATCCTGTCATTGTCGTTAAACGAACGTCTATGATTGACCTCGTTTCTTACTCTGTTGTATGCCAGGAACGCTGCGACGTTTTTGTCATCTTCCCGTGTCTTTGTGTACTCGTTCATGACATGCTCTACTCATTGTCAGTTTACTTTTTTTACCCACTTGCAATAATAAAAATTCGTCTTACTCGCTTGATCAAAGTCAAAATAATCATCCATGAGATGGTCTCACTGGTTGAGTTGAGAGCGTTGGGTGATCGTTTGTGTCCAACCGTTGTCCGTTTTCATTTTTGCGAAATCTAGATCGGTGGACGGTTACTTGTTATGTTTATTTCCAATATATTGATCGATTGAGTCATACAATGTGACTAATTTCTTTGGTCGGCGTCCAGCACTCAGCGACTTGTGCCCAGAGTATGAACTACATACTATTGTTGTCGACGCTCCAGGTTAATAGTATACGTCTTTATCGTCGTCTGTACTCCTTCTCGACCGATAGACTCAGTCATCTTTCAGAATCCGAGACGATGTAATTCACTACCTCGTTGGATGTACGTCGGGATCACCAGTGACAGTCGCTTCATGGTCTCGCGGGCTGTATCGCGTCGTGTGAAGTAGAAGTATTTGACTTGTTTGTATTGAACTAGACCTGTGGATGCATGTCAACGACGAAGCCTGAGGTCTGAAAACGTCTAGAGTACAAACTGTTTAGTTCTGCGCAAGTCGGAGGATCATCTGGATCATTTCTGAACACGACCATACCGGAAGGGTATTCATACAGTTTGGTCTGCATTGGTACAACCACGAGACTGGGCGGGTCGTCTGCTGACCGGTCTACTGTTCATGTATGCCAGTGAACTTGAGTCGTTGACTGTTTTATAGCGGCAGCAAAGATACGTACTGATTACTACCACTCCTTCAGATGTTGTCTCGTCTTGGTGGCGTTGGTCCTCCATCTGTTTCGGTTGAGGTTCTCTTGCAAGTTTATGCTTCGTCTGGTTTTGTCTTTGCTCGTAATCATAGCTACGAGCGAGTGAGACTTAGGGTCACTATCCGCAGTGCTTACCGATCTCGATCGATGGTGAGACATTTTTTTTCATCCCATCCGCGTGATTTCTATACCGTTGTAGATCAGTGTCAATTTTTATCTGAATCGGATGAGTGTTACGTTCGTTGTCATTGTCGTTTCATCTTCGTTGTGTAACTAGACTGCAACTGTGGTGCACGGTTGATACTTGCTATCTTATTAGAATACACCTGCGCCGGGAGTTCGAGCTTGTGTGATCCTGATGGAGTCTTATTTCAATTGCCAGAAAACTTTCGCCGTGGAAGTGTCTCGGAAGTTGCCGAAACACCTGCCTCATCGATCATCCGATTTGTTTACTCCTCAGGCTTGCTGGCGTCATCCAGCCTCACCGTCGTGTGGTGCCGGTCTTCGTTCACTGGCACTCAAATCATTGTACGTTGTCTCATTCTGTTCTTCACGTCGTAACCATTTTCCCAAATTAATTGAAGTCGTTTGCTCAGTGGACGATCATCCTTACTTTTTCTGTTCGTGTCCTAGCTGATTCACATATAATGTCATCTTGAGGTGCGACATGTGATATATTATCGATCATGAAATATGACTCCTGACCTGCCCTTCAGTGCTTGTTCATTGCTTCCAACGTCTTTCATCTTCCTGGGTCGATGATACAGATGTCGCCCATTGACGACGAGTAAGTATCTTGTTTGATATCATTGGCAGCAGTCCTCTTCGGCGACAATGCTAACTGTTATCTTTTTGTCCCTTGTTGCTTCGTGCCGTAGATCATTGTCGTCAACCATGTATGTCTCTTCTCATTCAAAGTTTCTTGTCTCTCATTCAAAACAGGAACACGGTTGAGCCGATCCAGCAGAATGCCCAGCAAAACGATGATTCTGAACCTCAGTCGTCCAAAGGCAAGCGCATACAGACGCCACCTCTTATTATTGAGGGTGCTCGGAAGCGTAAACCGTCGCGTCGGTACGTTTCCAGTGTTCTTTCTCTTTCTTTCCTCTTATTCTCATAACCGTTAATATTTATGACAGCTTCTTGGAATCAGACGTTGTACGATCCAAGACCGGCCGTGCACGTCGTCAGAAAGTGAGACGTATCGGAGTCTTATCGTCTGATGAGTCGGATATCGGCATTGATGTTGATAAAAAGTGGGTGACTCTCTGACATGCTCTAAGACTTTGCTGATATAGTTTCCGTTAGTGATCATTCATTGCCCGTTTTCACCGCTTCAGAGAAAGTCGAAGATGTCATTAACTCGTCCGACTCCGATGTTGAACGTAACAGTGATGGAGTGCCTTTGGAATTAGTTCGGCAGCGACATGTAGCGACAGGGTATGTTGCTTTCGATTAGCGCATTAAAATATCTAATATTTCTCAGACAAGACATGTCTTCGAAGAAAAAAGAGGTCAGCGTACATTGTCTTCAATATTTGTATAATAATTGCTCATCGCGTTTTGAAGCTACTTACCAGGTGCGACATGTTCCTATTCGCTAGATGAAAAGAATGTGTATTCATATATTCTTGCTAGCGATACTGTGTATCTCGAAGACATCGCTACTCCCAGGTATGTTTACTGTTATCCATCTAGTCCTTTCTGTTCTCTGAATCCACAGCTGTTTCACAGTTTCGTCCCTCCTTCGGTTGATGAGACGAAGGTTACTAACCGGGACAAACTGCTCCACAAGTCTTACAGTGACGTTGTTAATCTACCGTTCGTTTTTCCTCTTTTCTCATTGGTTCGTCTACCGATATTCACGTTTATTTTTTCTTCAGATCTGTTTCATTGCTGAGTTTGCGACAGGGTCGTTCAGCACAGACTGCCTCTCTCGACTTGTGGTATCAGAACGGAGGATCTGTGAATGTGTCGTAAGTGCTGCCGTCTCGCGATCCGTTTTAACTTAACGTTTACCCTAGCTTCCTTCGTGACTTGTATATGTTCTCTCACGATGAATCATTCGTGAACTTGTCGCGCGTTGATCCTAATCTCCTTTCCACTCGTCGGGTATCTTCTTTCACGAACAACAACGGACTGGTCTTTGCAAAACGCGGACCCCAAAATCCTAGTTACGCCATGTGCGTTTCGATCATCTATGTCACAGATTGTAGTGTGCACAATCCCCGTCGACCATTCACCCTTGATGGACCTGGCCTCCGCGTTATTGAGGGTGATTTTCTTGTGCAAGAATTTGAGCGTCTCCTTGGTTGTCTTGGAGTTGTTTACAAGACAAAGACACTCGGATTCGACCTTTTCACTTCTCACTTTCAGTTCCGCACTTACGTGCAAAGACAAACTGATACTAAAACTGAAAATGGTATGCAATTCATTTTGTATTCGTTAGGAGTCCTTCGTTCATCGTTGATATTTACTCTATATCAGTTTATCGCACACCTGACAAATCTTCTTCTTCCAAGTATGCAGTGACTGTGGCCAGTCCGCTTTCTGTCACCACCGCATCGCCCGCTCGCCTAGCAATTCCTGCGACCGAACAGAGTAAGTTCTTTTTATTTTTATTTTTCGATGTCTGAGTTTAACTCTGTTATCGTTTATTAGTCCCTATCTATGATTTTACTACAAGACAGCGGCCGTTTGACCCGAGTATAGATCTTTATCCAGGAAAAACGAGCGCGCCGCTGTATGATCGCGACATTCCTAATGGCTCACTTGCGCTCGTTGCTTATACGGTGAACACGTATGAGCGTAAGACTGACCTGACTGTTCCTTATCTTAGCTTTAATCTTCATTGGGCCGGATTAATCGGGACCGCGTCTGTCTGATTTGCTCGTTGTTTTGTACTCGTATGTGACGCTTATACAACTATGAATTTTTCTGGTATCGCTGACATACATTGTTCGCCAGGAAGTTTTCTGTTGTTGTTTACAGACCAACGGGTTCCGATGGGCTCGAGCTTGTTGAATCCTGTTGGCAGATAGTGCGCTTCGCTCAGGTGTCTCTTGTCCAGCACATAACTCGCCGATAACGATTTATTCGGTTTTTCAGACAGTTGTCATGTTTCGCCTCATTTCAACTTCACGTTTCATCGTATCTTTAAACCTGTAATGTGATGATTTTAATTTGTCCTTGAGGTTTCCGCACTGTGTAACATTAGCTCGTGTTGTCGTCTTTTCGTCGGTTTAACAGATTCAACACCCTGCCAGTCTGGTTCGAGCATCAATATGAACAAGTCTATGACTACACAACAAAGTCGTTGCTTGTCCTCGAGTGTTGTTTGTGTATCTGTTCATGTACATTCACTAGTGTGTGATATAAAGTGTGAACCATCATCGTGCATGTCAATTGTAGTTATGGTTGACATCAACGGTCTGAGTGAGTGATTGTGGCTGTGTGTCGGATGTTGCCGTGAACTCTAATCTCCGTCGACAACCTCTTCTATCATCAACATCCGTTTCGTACTCTCACCTTTTACACATCAATCACGAACCAAATGAATCATCAATCATTTTCATTTCTTTTCATTTACTTTCTTTCTGCCTTGATACTGCTTCTACTACTCATAACATGCTCTGTCATTCAAGATCAACATAGTTGTGTCTGGCTTCAGTCACATGCTTGTGTCTCTCCCGAGATTGCTTGTATGAAGTTAAGTGGTCATTATTCTCTTCCTTTATTGTATGACAATGAAGCTTTGGTTGAGACAACAGATTCATTGCTCAACCCAAATGGTTTGTTTAACTCTTTGGCCCTCTCAGATCAAACACTCCGAGTCTACCCTACAAATTTCTCCCACGGTGTGACTGCTTGGATTGATACATTCTCGATTTGGAATGGGTGGATGGTGTTACACTCAGCTATGTTTCTGTATAAGCTCAGTCTGTCTGACGTACTTGCTCACATTCCTCAATTACCTTCAGGTGATTCATGCAAGCTTGGACAATCTGATTGGGGATATGATTTTCAATCTCTGAATCTGTTTATGCTGAGTGGTCCCTTCTTATGTAACTTGATACATTTAGTTCAAGCCTCAACTTCAAACCCTTATGGGCAACATTTGTCTGTCCCTTTCACATCTATGTCTGTTTTCTCATCTTACAGAATGCTAACTGATTATTGTTTTATTCCTGGAAGTGTGGATTTTCTTGTAGAAACTATGCAAGTGCGATGCACTAAAATTGAATGCTGTCATGTTACTTCTGGTATGAGTTCATTGCCTTGCTCATCATGTATGTTTATTCGACATTATTTTTTGGATGATGATGACCACATGCTAACTTGTTTGCAACTATCTGACTGTGTAAAGTCTATGACAATGTCTGCCTATCCAGGTATAATATTAACACTGCCATCTGAAGATGGTATATTTATATCTGTTGTCTCTCATTTTGGAGAACATAATACTCTTTTCAATTTTGGTTTATCTAATGCACACTCTAGATTAGACTTTATTGTTCACTGTTCATTCAGCTTTAATAAGATCACAAACTTTAATCAGTTGTACTTTTCCAATATTAATAACATATCTGTTCTGTTGTATGAGCAAATACAGCATATTGTGGCATATGACAGACTTTGTTGTTATCAATCACTTTATTTTAATCATGACTTTGTTTTAATCATAATTGGTATGAGTTTTATTCTCATACTGTCTAACTCTGATTGTGCAACAAGTAACTTTGAACATAAAGGTTTATATGCAAAGATACTTCATCCCTTTGGTGGTGGATTGGAAAAAAAAAGAGGTAATGTCTTTTTCACTGGCTTAGAATTGAAACCTTATCTTGTTAAATTCAATAATAGTAATGCTCTGTATGAGGATGGGATTTACAAGTTTCAGGACTACTTGCATTCCACTTCACTTAATTCTTTTTCTTTTCCTCAAGCTAATTCTACTAAACTCATTATTGCCTGTGTTCCCATTAATATTCTTGCATTGAAGTTACCTAACTATATAGTTAAAGAAATATTACATGCACATGCTGTGTTTGTTCCTAAACGATCGACATCATCCAAATTGATGAAACTTGTGAATGAACTGACTTTCTCGAAGAATTCATGTGACACTAGTGAGTTTATATCTACATTTATCTTAACCTCCTCCATTATGACAAAACGAAAATTTAACTGTGACAATAGAAATGTTTCTCTATCACCTGTGTATACATTTCCTCCTTCACCACCTACTAGAAAAATACGTGATAGGATTATACAGGGATTTTGTGATGAAACATCTGAGGAGACAGTAAGAGAGCATGGATGTGCTGTGTGTGGTCAACTAGTCGTTGACTCAAATTTACCTGTATCTGTTGATGATATTGACCCTGAATATTTAACCAAATTGATTCGTAATGGTGAACATGTAACCAAAAAAGAGCGATTGCATTCATCTGATCAGCATGAAGAAATAAAAGGACCTATTTTAGCTCCTGGATGTTCGCGTGTCTGTGTATCTTGCTGGAAACTCTTACAACGTGGAATTCGACCAAATATTGCATTGGCAAATAATATGTGGTATGGAGAAGTACCTATTCAACTTTGTAATCTAACTTACATTGAAAAATTGTTGATTTCTAGAGTAAGACACAACAGATGTATTGTCAAGGTCCTTAGTTCTGGTTCTCGCAAGATGGTTGCTAATGTAATATCATTTCAACATCCATCTCAAAAGATTTATGCTGCACTCCCGCCACCTCCATCTGATTTAGATGATGTTGTGGCATTTATTTTCACTGGTCCTTCACCACCTACTGAAGATGATTTTAGACGTACACCTATGTTAGTTCGTCGTAAGAAGATTTATGATGCTTTGACCTGGTTACGATTAAATCATTGTAATTACTCTGATCTTGAGATTGCATTGGATAATCTTGCAGCTTATCCTGAAAATACGCCCCCTGTTGTTATTGATTATCGTGTCTCTTCTGGTGAGCGTCCTATTGAATCTCGTGCTATCAATGATCCAGGTGTTGATGATGGAACTGTCGATGGAATGTGTCCTTTAACTGTTCATGGAATCACTGGAAATAATTATACAGAATTACCCTTACATGCTTTAAAAGCTTTAGCTTTACAACATTTACATCAAGGAGGTAAAGCATTAGCTATTGGAAGGATGTCTGAGCCTGAATCTTTGTGGCACAATTCTACACTATATCCTATGATTTTCCCTTGGCTTTTTCCTTATGGGTTGGGTGGCTTGGGTTTGGAAGCACATAAAGGTAAGGTATCAGATAGTATGCGAAAGCGTCATATGCTTATGTACTTTGACAAACGATTTCAACTAGATGAAACATTTTCATTAATTGCTTTTAACCATGAACAGATAAAAGCTGCTACTACAAGTGGATTTCTGATGACAAAAAGAAGTACATTCTCTTCTATCATTGATAGATTATTTTCTATCAATGTTGATACATTAAACAATATTGTTGAGAGATTGCAATCAGGACTAATAGTTGCACCTACAACTGAAGATGAAAAGGTTTGCTTTCAACTAATGCATGACTTGGATATTATTGGAAAAGATGTTAATGGTTCTCTAACGTCTAAACGTTATATGCGTAATGAGATATGGTCTTTGATTACACTGAAGGGTGCACCTTCATGGTATATTACGCTATCTCCCTCTGATGAGAAACATCCCATATGTTTATACTACGCTGATACAGAAGAAACTTTTCATCCTGAAGTTCTTTCTCAGAATATTCGTCGACATCTTGTATCAAGAAATCCTGTTGCTGGTGCTCGTTTTTTTCATCTCATGGTATCCATGTTTATTAAACATGTTTTGGGTTATTCATTAGATTCAGATATCAAATCTACCTCTCAATATTCTCGAGGATTTTATGGCAAAAGTGATGCTTATTATGGTACTGTTGAACAGCAAGGAAGATTAACATTACATCTTCACATGCTTATTTGGATTAGTGAATGTATCTCTCCTCAGAAAATTCGTGAAATGATTATGGATCCTACATCAAACTTTCAAAATCAATTAGTTCGTTATTTGGAGGGTTGTCATCAAGGAGAATTCTCTACTGGTTCAATAGACACTGTCAAATGCAGACTTAATGATGCTGAAATTCATCACACTTATCAAAATCCTACTGAATGTCTTCCATGTCCACCACCATCTCGGTGTAAAGCGAATATTGAGTCATGTTGTGATTGCCTATCTTGTAAATCTTATTGTAATTGGGAGAAATCATATCTTATAGAGACAGATGATATCCTACTACGTACAAATGTTCATGTTTGTAGTGGATCATCTAGCAAGCAATTATCAAATTCCAAAGATTTTCAACCTGTAGTTGGATGTAAGTCAAATAAACTTGGAGTATGCAAAGCAAGATTTCCTCGCCCAGTATTTCCTATCACATATGTGGATCAAGATTCAGGCTTTTTACAACTTAAAAAGGGAGAAAGCATGATGAATTCATTTACCTGTCTTGTTACTTACCTTTTTCGTTGCAACACTGATGTAACAAGTTTATTGTCAGGTACTGCAATTAAGGCAGTTGTGGCTTATATTTCTGATTATATTAGTAAGTCACCTTTGAAAACGTATGTGATATTTGATACTATTCAAAGTGTATTTCTTCGAAACTCTATGCTTCTAGGAGGGACTGTTGAACGTCATGAAAACACTAGAAAAATAATGACACAGATTGTCAATACACTAACTTCAAAACTTGAAATAGGTGCACCTATGGCTTCCTTATATCTTTTACAACATCCTGACCACTACACAAGTCATAAATTTGTACCTTTCTATTGGTCATCATATGTTAATGAGGTTAAGAAAGTTTGGAACAACGATAAAATAATAGATACAGATGAAGAATCTTTAGTTTTAACCAGATCTAAAAATAAAATTTTGGGTATAAGTGTTGTTTTTGATTATGTGTACAGACCTAAAGAACATAACCATTTATGCCTATACGATTGGATCAGTCAGTTTGAACGTGTAACTTTACCTAAAAATTGTCGAACAACATTGTCTAAAGAAAAGAAATCTAAAAAAAGCAAACATGTTTTATTCTTTGTTGATGAACATCCTATGTTTCATTCTCATGGAGTTTCTCAACGTTCTTTAGCATATCACTATGTTCCTAATTTTTTTGGACCTTCTTTACCTCGTTCTGATAAAGGTGATCATGAGTTCTATTGTATGACCATGCTAACTTTTTTCAAACCATGGCGTTCAGGGTATGACTTAAAAAATATAAGTCAATCTTGGTATGATGTATTTATGAAATATACTTTTGGCAAAGATCATATAAATATCATGCAAAATATGAAAGTCAAGTATGAATGTCTTGATGCACGTGATGATTTTTCTTTACTTAGACGTCAAACTGCAAGAGAAATGGGCTTTCTATCAAACAATAATATCAACTTGCCTGAAAAGATATTAGATGAAGTTGAAAAGGATAACATCATAGATATTGACATGGATCCTACCTTGTGGACAACAAGTTCTATTGGTAAAAAGAATGCCAAGTGGGAATATGACCAAGGTGTTATTGAGAGAATAATGTTATCTGCAGGATGGTTAGATGAGCTTCCAAATAATAAGCATACTTTAGTGATTCCTGAAAAAGTATCTCCAATATTAGCTTGGGATGCAACTCAATGGAAATCAAAAGTAAATGAAAAACGATTACAATTGCTTCAAATTAAAAAAAATGATCTACTAATTAACTCTGATACTAATGATATTCATAATGGAACTAAGTTACCAAGTAATGGTTGCTCTGTTAAAAATGATGTTAGAATCATAGATAGAAACTATTTAACTAGATCATTTGTACATGTTAATGTTGTACAGAAAGATGAAATTGACAATATTGTTACTAGATTTATGCTAAATGATGAACAACAAAGAGCTTTTCGTATAGTTGCACAACATGTCCAATGTGAATCTCAGGAACAATTAAAAATGTACTTGGGAGGCATGGGTGGAACAGGTAAGTCTCAAGTAATCAATGCATTAAATATGTTTTTTGTAAGATCAAGAAAAGCTTCTCAGTTCTTGTTATTAGCACCTACAGGCTCTGCTGCTGCCAATATTGGAGGTTCTACATATCATTCCATCCTAGGTATCAATGACAAAACAAACACATCTTTAGCCTCTTTAGCTTCAGTGAAGGAAAATTTAATAGGTGTTCAATACATTTTTCTTGATGAAGTTTCAATGTTATCATGTCATGATTTGTACAAAATTTCTGCACAACTTGCCAAGGCATGCAACATGCCTGAAGTACCATTTGGTGGAAAGAACTTTATATTTTCTGGTGACTTTGCACAACTACCTCCAGTTTTAGGAGGTGAAAGCCATGCTTTGTATAGTGGATCTGTAGGCAATGGATCACATTCTAGTGTCACTCATTATGATCAAGAATCAGCAATTGGTAAGGCTTTGTGGCATCAAATAACAACTGTTGTTATTTTGAAACAAAACATGCGCTTAACTGGTCAATCAGATAATGATTGTAGTTTTCGGTTGGCATTAGAAAACATGCGTTATAAAAGTTGTACATTTGATGATATTAAGTGTCTTCAATCACGAATTGTAAATCAACTTCCTGGCCATCCTTCTTTGTTATCGAATGAGTTTCGTAATGTTTCCATAATTACTGCATGGAACTCTCAAAAAGATAGAATTAATGAACTTGGATGTGAACGATTTGCAAAAGATACAAATCAAACTTTATCATATTTTTATAGTGAAGATATGTGGGTTCCTGATTCGAAGACATCCAAAGTTACTGGTAATACTAAGTTGAATTACCACAATAAAATACCTGTTAGCCATGAAGAACAACAAGTTCTTTGGAATTGTGCACCACATACATCAGAGCATTTTGCAAGTTGCCTACGTTTATGTATTGGAATGCCTGTGATTATCAAACACAATGATGCTACAGAGTTATGTATTACGAATGGTCAAGAAGGCTATGTTGTTGGATGGACTTCTACAACAGGAATTTACAATCAAGCCATGCTAGAAACATTGTTTGTTAGATTAGAAAAGCCTGCAATGTCAATTCATATAGATAACTTACCTTGCAATATAGTACCTGTGTCTTATACATTTAAAGATGTTAGTTGTACTCTACCAAGTGATTATCAAATTCGAATTAAACGTAAACAAGTTCACATTCTTCCTAACTTTGCAATGACAGACTATGCATCACAAGGAAAAACTCGTAAATTCAATGTTGTTGATTTAAGTCATTGTCAATCTCATCAGTCATATTATACTGTATTATCTAGAAGTTCATCAGCTAATGGTACAGCTATCATTCAGGGTTTTGATGTGAGCAAAATAACAGGAGGATTATCAGGTTGGCTGCGTAAAGAATTTAGAGAGCTTGAAATATTAAATGATATTACGTTGATGAGATTTAATAACATGCTTCCATCAACTGTCATAGGTCATACTAGAAACAATTTAATCAATAATTACCGACAATGGAAAGGTGAAGACTACAATCCAAACACAATACATTCATCTCTTAAATGGACATTATCTGATCCATTGATTCACGAAAAACAAGAAATTGAATGGAAACTAGTTGACAGATCTAAAAATTCTAGTGATGGAAACAAAATTACACAAAATCATCATATCGCAAATGGTAGCAAGCAGTTGTCATATGAAACAATACCTAATAGTGCTTCTAGCACTATTACATCTTTGAGCAATGTTAGACTCACATGGAATATTTCCAATTGGAGTTGTGCATATGACTCAGTGTTAACTATCTTGCTTGGAATTTGGCTTGAACAACCAAAATATTGGAATAAGGTTTTTCGTGCACATTCTCTTTATATGCAACAACTTGTAAAAGGTTTTCAAGACATTAGAGTATCTGCTCAAAGTTTTGAGAATGTTCGTGATAGCATTAGAACTACACTTCATAATAATAATCCTAGCATATTTCCATTAGGACATGCATTTGCTAGTGTCAATGAACTTCTACGTGCATTGCTCATTGAACAAATTCCTCCTGGTTGGTTAATGTGTTCTAACTGTAATACAAAAACAGTAATTGACCATGGCTATTCAATGCACTTTGACATTCTTCCTGGAACTGGTCGTTCTTCTGCAGAGTGGATTAAATCTTTATTTGAGATTGAAAATACTACATGTTGTCAGATATGTAATTCTACTTTGAATAAAACTATTCATCTTCCAAAGGTTCCCAAACTTGTAACATTTGATATTTCATATATGTCATCTCAGTTTACTATTTCATCAAAGGTTAAAATTCTCAAAAAAAATAGGAATACAATCTTGGATCTTAAAGGTATTATTTACTTTGGAGACAATCATTTTATAATGAGGTTCTTTGACAGTAATGACATTGTATGGTTTCATGATGGGCAACAGAACTCTGGTAAAATAATCAAGGAAACTAATTCAATTGATAATGTAGATCTAAATAAATGTAATGGAAAATTAGCTTCAATTCTTATATATGGTCATTAATATAGCATATATATGACGAAATCTTTAAACTTGTATGTATAATGATGATGGACTCGTTTTGCCACTTGGTGGCCCTCTAATGCTAGT
>JBBPSU010000418.1:0-12938 GCA_038093755.1 Tylopilus microsporus | reverse complement strand
GACCAGCCTCAGTCGCAAACGCAAGAGCCTCCTCTTAGCCAGCTCAGCACCATTCTCACCCAGATCTCGACGTGGGATATACCCCCAGACGTGATCTCTGAGAACAACCCTCCAGCAACGGGCGAGACCTCGCCTCCAACACCCCCTCCAGCCGATCAAGCACCATCATATAGCCTCTCCCCTCTCCTCGAGCTCTCCGACCTGGGTGATCCAACAGTCGCGTCACCGAAAGCGGACCAGATCTCCTCCGGTGCACCTTCTAGCTCCAAGGCTAATCTAAATGACGCATCTACCACGCCGGCGCTCGAGCCTCTCTCGACATATACATGTCCGATCTGTTTCTCTCCTCCCACCAACGCAACCCTCACACCGTGTGGACATATATGCTGTGGCCAGTGCCTCTTTACAGCTGTCAAATCGACCATAAGGAGAAACATGGTTGTTGCAATGGACAGGGCACCTCCGGCAAGGTGAGTGCCTCGTTCACATACGAGGCATACCGCGTGATTCATTCACTCAAAATGTAGATGTCCAGTGTGTCGTGCGGAGATACCGGGGTGGGATGGACGTGGCGGTGGTGTCGTCGGTCTGAAGATGCAAGTCTTGTATTCGTTGTAAGAGCATGCTAGGTCTTTTCCATGTAAAGAAGTGGGTTCCCCTCACACCGTCGGCCGAGCTGACTTGATACTAAAAACACGTTTACCAACTATCTCACTGCTGGCAAAGGGCTCGGATGCGCTTACGGCGTTGTTCGTTTTGGTGGTTGTTTGAAGCGTTCTTGAGGTGGTATCAGGATTCTCTGCGATCGGATAATACCCAACACCTTCTCCAGTAGTACGCCAACTTCCAACTACTAATCCAATCGTAGAGTATAACTTATCTTCAGGTCCCAGAGAACTCCTGCTATCCATCTCCGCATGGCTCAGTGTTGCAGTTCCAGGCCTCTCGCAGATCTATCTCAGAATACCTGTTTGCGCTTCATCGATGCATCACCCCAACTGGATACCCTCTTTTTGCGCTGTGAAAAGGCGCACCCAGGCCCTTTCCACCCCTGGTACCACAGGATCTATCCAGTTGATGATCAAGATCTGGAAATCACAAGCCAATACACTTGCAAATGCGAATGATGTAGAGCTCTGTGAAAGTGAGGCACGGGCGCCACCACCCGCTTGTCCAGCCCCGCTGGGCGCAGTCCGCTTGCTCAGCCGCTCGCTCTCCATTTCGTCGCACCCGCCCATCCCGCAGCTCACGCTCTCCGACCCTACCCCACCCCTGCCTCTCTCCTACTCGCTCCCTCTCTCCTGCGGCCCGGTGCGATGACCAAAGAACGTCTGTTTACCTTTTTTATATTATCCTGCATTGGAGTCCCAGTGTACTTGCCTCAGATCGCTCGCAATGTCTTGCAACCATACAATAAGTTTCCATGAGACTATGTACATCAATACAAGTGTTGATAACCCAGCCGATTTAAGTAGACGAGAAGGATGTCAAGTGAAGAGAATCAAATTTCACAACAAACAACAAGGTAACGCGAAAAGATAGTTGAGTGACTCGAAGGCTGTAAAAAGAGACGATGAGTCGATTGTCAACACTTTGTTGGCACAGAACACACCAAATATTGACTATCTCCGTAAGCGCTTCTGCGGCGGCTCTAGATCTACGTCAGGTGTGTCCAATCCTCGCTTGTATGATTGAGGAGGGTAGTCTGGTGTATCCCAGTCCATGTCCAAAGGTGACGGTGGCACTGGGTCCACTGCTGGTCCCGGACCGTCATCAGAAGGCGGCAATGGCCCTTTAAAGTCTTTCTCCGTCAGAATCTGCCCCTGGAGAATCCTGCCCATGTGCGTGTGCAGGAACGGTCGTCCTCTAGTTCGAATAGCAAGCAACGCCATTACGAACGGCAGTGGTGAACCCGAGAACGTGATTTCCATCTCCTCGAGGCCGCCAGGGATATTGAACAGATTCCGTGGGATCACGGCACCGCGCGGGGAGTCTTTGGTAGGTACGTCGAGGAATTGGCACAGCCTGAGGTATGATTCGTAGTCTCTCAGGTAAAGCTGCCCGGCGAACACGTTGAGCTGGTCGATCAGTGTCCATGGGGGTATCCAGTCGGCGGGGAGGGCAGGGATGGTATAGAATTTGAGATCGTCGGATGGCTTCATTCGCTGTGACGTTCGGGGTGCGTATAAATGGAGGTGGACACGATCGCTCGCCCTGATGTCTTGCATCAACCGGTCTGCTTCGAACGGGCTCAGGAGAACGAGTACCCGGTCGCGTGCATTCTTATTGGAGAGAATCCACTGAACGGGCCGCAAGTACTGATCCATGGTCCCTTGTGTGGATTCAGGCTTGACCGTTCTGCAAAAGTCTGCCGTTGCCAAGATAAACGGACTCCAGACATCTGCTTCGCGAGTAACCGCAGAACACCTTTCGAGCGTTGTGAAGACAGGAACGAAGGCACTCCCGGAGTGTATGGGGGGGATGATACCGGTCTTGACGAAGGACACGACGTCCTGATGTAGGATATGTTCCGCTGGTTCTGCCCTAGGAGGCAGTTCTATCTCTCGTTCTCGTTCTCGCTCCTGACAGACCTCCCGTTCTTGTTCTTCATCAATCTGCGCACTCGGAAGTGACAGAACCCCAAGGTCCTTGCAGCGTTGCCGGATCTCAGGGTCCAGTACCGACAGACTATTCGACGTATTCTTAGCCTCACGGGGTGAGTAGCGATCGGCTAATGAATTCTGTTCAGGCTGCACCCATACGTCTGACAGCTGCTCTCTTGTGATCTTGCCGTCGACGAAGCGAGACCAAGCGTCTTGCCTCGATTTGTGATACATCCCTTGCTGTGCCCAGTAAGGAGCTCGCTGGTGAATATCGTTCCAGGTTTCATGTATTGCCCAGCGTAGGATGTCAACAGTGGTCAATGGAATGTTGGGATCGGTCTTGCTGGCCACCACGCGGATATTCCAATCGACCTTGGGCGGCGCGAAAAACATAACAGAGTGACCATTTCCTAGTTTACGCATTCGCATGCAACCTGGAAACCATGAAACGTGAGATTCAGCGACCAGATCACGGCGCGAAGGCAGACCCTGGACAAGTGCATCCTTTGTCAACTTGGGACCCAGCGTGACAGCTGCTCGTGATCCAATAGGCAGTTTGAGGTCAGTCCCTCTTGTGTGCGCGTGGTCCAGATAGATAACGCAGCGACCCAGCTGTTGAGAGAGCACTGACGATGACAGGGGTGATTCGGTACCGTTGCGGTCGAGTACCATGAGTTCCTCAGCGTGATCGAAAAATATAGCACCAATAGCGTCTTCGGCGATCGCGAGCCATTTTTGAGCCACCTCTTGATTCTTAAGATCGAGAATCTGCGAACCGACATCGATCAACACTCGGATCTCGGGTTCTTGCGAGGCCATCAGGTGGAGGAATGCGTGTGTGATCCATCGCTCGTCGATCTTTTGAGTCACCATATAAAAGTTGTTCTCGGGCCTAAGAAGATGCGCGAGCACCCTGGCACTGGCACCCTTTTGGTCGTCCAGGCCGCGTTGTGCGATGGACATAGGTAGCAGCCATCGGCTGTCATTCGTTCCAGAAAATCCTGTCAATTGGCTTAGCAACCGAGCCGCTCGACAAGTGAAGGACTACATGCGAGCTTACCGGTTACAAGTTTCTCCCCTTTCTCCGCCAAATCCCAACTGGAACCGGAGAGTTTACAAGGAAATTCCTTTGCTTCCTTCGGGAACACCACTCGCGAGAGGTAGAAATCTACTGTTGCTTGATTTCGAGAGAAAAATGGGAATATGATGTTTTCCCACTGGACCCATGACATGAGATTGATTTCGTTGAGTTCGCGAAGGGAGTTCGGTACCGACTCGCATTCTGAGATCCAGAGTGCGTATTCCGCACGTGGGTCGGTTTGGTTGAACAGCATTTCAAACGAAGCTTGCAGTTGTTTCTTGTCGAGACCGCCATAGTAGTAGGAAAGGCACGTTAGGATAATGGTGAGATCTGGGTGACCAAACTGTGTATTAGGCGCTGGTACATCTTTGGCCCGATATGGAACAGCAAGCATGTCAGTGGTGGGTGTTTGCCAGTCCAACTCCGAGTCGGAAGGACCGTAGTCAACACGCCATCTCCGCTCCGAAAGAGCGAAGAAAAGAATGTTGGAAGTCAGGAGGCCACGTAGCAGCAGTAATCCACTCCAGAGGTGTATCTGGTCAGAACTCTTGGCATATTTCTCCACCATCTCTGCCGTATCCGGGATTTGGAGCACGTTTGCGTCCGAAATGAAGCTGCAAATCGCATTTTGCAATCCTGGTGAAAGCTTTTGGAAGTTAAAGTTGGGAAGCCGTCCAGACATCACATCCTCCGTGATGAACGAAATGAGACGCTGATTGATACCGGAGCTGCGTGTGATGCGAACGTGTGGGAATGATCCGGGTGAGTTGCATTCATACTGCACTGAGTCTGGAGCATAATTGGAGAGGGACTGTAGGTGGTGCTTCGTGAGCCTAAGAACTCCTTGAATGATTGTCCATCGGTCTGGATATCCATCTAGATGTCGCGGGGAGCCGAGCGTGTAAACCAATTGGAACCGGGGGTAAAGCAATTCGTCGCTCTCGTCCAGAATGTCTCGCACATGGGCGTTGATCCATTCCTGAACGCTCATCCACTTGAATGAGCTATCAGATCCATCGTGACTACTAGTAACTTCGTGGTGCTTCTCACGATGAATCGCCGACTGGGTATCATCCATCTCGTTCGGATGTCCGGGCGGTTGGTTTAACCATCGAATCTTCTTTCCCACTGGCAAAATGCAGTCTTTTAGGAGCTAGTTTTAAACGATCAGCTAAATATTAATCTGCCATTATTTCATGATCCTCACTGATTGGAGTGACCCAACGTTCGTGATATGGTGAACATTCTGTCGCTTTGATACGGGTAGCTCCGTCGCCAGCTTCCCTTGACGTATCTGCTGCTCTGCACTCATCAACTTGAGCGACACTACGTGCTCAGGCTGGACAAGTAGAATCCCGCGCTCCGTCATGCATTGCCGCATGAGTTTGTGTAGATCATCGACTTGGAGGCTAGTAATGAACTTGTGTTGCTCGTCGTATTTTGGTGTACGAGAAAAGGGTAAATGATATATGGGCCTGTTCGCGAGCCCACCAAGGCGAGAAACCAATAGTTCGAACATCTGGATTGTCAGTGCCTTCGGGACAATGACACGGACAAGCTGTTTTCTATCCGCAAGAACGGCGGCAGCGATCGGGACGATAACGGAGGATTTCCCTTCGCCCATGTTAATCTGTACCACTGTGTTATCACCAGAACGTGGGGACATGAGCTCCATTGCAGCTTCTGCTTGGGAACGACGAATGAGAAAGTTTCCTTGGATCTGACAACAGTAAAAGACGGCATTAGTAGAAATGAGTATTCAAACCGAAAATACTGACTTGGATCAAGAGCCAATCTGGGTACTCTTCAGGACTCCATCCCTCACATCCCTCGTTTTCCAACTCCTTCAGAAACTCCTCTTTGCGATCATCTAGAGCGTATCGAAGCAATCTCCGAGAACGCTGAAGGTCCAGAAGGAGTAGCGCCAACGAGATCAAGCATTTCTTCCAGTGTGGTGGGATATCGATCGATGAGGCAGATGCGAGATATCGCAAGAGGACATCCGCAGTCACTGTTGGCCATTGACAGGATCGAAAGATAGCTTGTTGATACGAATCAGTCCTTGGACCTAGGCTCTTCTTGAGAGCATCCAGAGAGCAAAGATAATTGGTTCTGCACCGCACGAAGTGCTCTTTCAGTACTTCAATGCAGTCCGCCCTCGCGATGCTATACATTATTTTTGACTCCCGACGAACATGTCGTGCGCTGGCATCCATGTGAGCGAGGTATGCACGCTGATACGGGCGAGCTGCCTGCATGAAGAGTAGTAGGTCCAGCTCTGCACAGATATCGTCTGACACTGTAATGTATTTTTCGCGTAGCAAAGCGATGCGGGGTGGGAGTTCTGGCGCCGACCTGCTTGAAAACAGTTGATGGAGCGTTACGTTTCGTGGAAATAAAGTAAGAGGGTGTGAGTCGAAATCTCTCGCCGAGCACTGGTATGTCTCAGAACAGTTACTGAAAGAGTTATTAAGTATTGATAAAGGGGCTTATTTAGATAATATACCGTGACCATGCCAGCGGACGTGTGGCCTCCAGCACACCTTCCCGTTCCGCATTGACAATTCCGTTCTGATATCCGTTGCGATTCCAGTAATATTTTTCTGTAATTTCTTTGTATGAATCCCAAATTTGCGGCCATTTAACCAGGGCTTCAATGCGAGTGTAACTGGGAATAAAGTCTTGAGGGAGGAGCAGTGGTTTATGTTCCATGATTGATCGACATGCAGCAGATTGTAAGAGACAAAGAGCAGCCTGAAGTCCTGTTTTGCCCGTGAGTGGATCAGAGTGCTGCGAGGAGCTAGTCATGGTATGCAATTTGGCCAGAAATTGTATGCTTTCCATGCTACCGTTCCCTACGAAGCAACCCAACTCCGTATTCACATCATAAGTATGATATAATGCACGCGGAGACACGGAGGGGTAGTCTGGCTCGGGGCCTATCGAGATGCGGTTCGGGTCAGTGACCTGCTCCGGACAGTATGGCTCGCCATTCGGTAGGAATACTTGTCTGTGTATAAGTCCATCTGGAATGAGGGTTCCAGCAATGTGGGTTTTGGGGCGAAGAACAAGGAGGTTCTCCAAACCAAACAATGCCCCAACACATTGATCCTCATCGTAGACCATGTCCTTGAAGTCACGTGACTCGAGTTCTTCCTGTTCATTGACGAAGAATGATAAGCCAAAGCGCGGCAATGTAATGGCCAGGCGTAGTGGCACAGATGCGGAATCAAGGGAGATTGTGACGAGGATGTTTCTGGATTCATGCAAAGGCGAGAAATAGCGAGTCCTGTCACTGCACCGATTGACATTGATACACTCGAAAGATTTATGAGCCATTGCCCACGTTGAACTTCGGATGTCCACAAGGGTCTCATGACCCCTGTGCATGAAATATTGTCCAGAAGTACAGTCAACCCTCCAGTGGTCAGAAGATTCATCCCAAACTCGTCCAAGTGGCCGTATCTCAATGAACTTCGTAGACAGATTCAGCCAATGAACGTGTCCCTCGACAAGTGAGGGTGGAAGGTCTCGCTGGAGCTTGACCGAAGGAATCAATGCAAGCACATCACTGCCGGCCCGTGTGATTTTATTGCATTGAACTTGAAGCTTAAAATCATTGTCACGTATTGAGAAGTGGATCTGTGGGTTCCTAGATCAGGATGGACGTATCTTGTGGCATTGGAACACTCACCTTTCGATCCGAGGACATAGAGACAGTCATAAAGTCCATTCCCGGCAAATTGGATGGGACAACAAAGAATCCTTGCTGTGAAATCATTTGGAATTATGTGTTTACAAGGGAGGTCGGAATACATACATCCTGGAATATTTCTCGGAACTTTTCAGGGTCCCCAGTTCTACTAGCACTTGGCAGTCCACCCAATGGTGAACCAGCAACTCGAAATTCCCCATTGCGCAGGTTGATATGCACTTCTTGGGGATCTTGATCCATAGTTGCTTCAGTTGTACTTGTAAGCCAATGATCATTTGGATTTGGCAACAATTCCCATCTCTGTGAACCTGGGTGATAGCTTACCAAAATCCTGGCAGCTGCAAGGTCAATGCCATAATCTGATGGATCAGCAAGGATTACGTCTCTCAGGGTATCATCGAGTGCGAGAGATGAAATATTATCTCGTTCACGGAAGAGTTGTGAATGATTTAAATTTAACCTGTCAGCTGCAAAGTTGAGGTATGAATATCAAAGGTTTGCATGTCAGTGAATAGACATACCCGGTGGACAGAGTGCGTGTATGAAACTGGCACAGGAAAGTAGAGCGTCAACGTCTTCAGCAGAATCCAGAAGCTTGTGGACAGTAATGCGGTCGACATGGAACGTGCTTCGACAAGTGGCAGCCATATCGTGCAAAAGAATGAGGTGATCGTAATTCATTGATCCTTCTGCAAGGTCGTGCGATATATCTTGCACCCAACTGAAGGTTTTCCTGCGTACCCTCTGAAGAAGTGCGACCACGCGCTCCGAAATATCTTTGCTAGCGCAGGGTAGTAACCGAGTGAGCAGCACTGAAATCATATTCATCGAAATACTATCCATCGAGCCAGCGCCGACATCCATGAACAAGTTTTCTAGCTCATCTAGAAGGGCATTGCAGAAGGACGGTTCCTCGAGTTCTTGATGCCAGATCCATCCACCTGTACTCAAATTGAGTGGTCCGACTTGAAAGGCTATATTGAGGAGGAGGTGGGAGGTGTGCGTATCACGGAAGCTGATGGTTCTGCTGCGCAGTCCCTGCAGGGTGTTGAGCCATTGGAGGGAGCCACCACTCCGCAAGTGTGCGAATGCAATGAAGTCGTCGAGGGATAGATGGGGGGGGCAGTCTATCTGAGTGGACAATGAGTCATTAGGTGAGTGGGCGGTGCCATCCACATATTTATCCAATCTTTTCGCCGGGTCGAGAGGAACCTCGTGATGATACGCAAACCTAAAACATTGCAAATGCCTATCCCAGTTGTTGTGGTACTCAGGCTTCCATATTGAGAATCTTGGAGCTTGCTCTTGATTTGAATGACTCGAATCCCAGGTGGGACATTGAACAACATAGTGTGGCTGCACTGAGCTTTTCCAGGATCGGGAACCCTCTGGAGAGAAGTAGGCAAAGAAGATCTGAACGTGAAGGTGGGGTCCCTGGTGCCCGAGGAAGTATGGCTGGAATGCAGGAACTTCTGCAAGGAAATTGTGTCCTTCTTTTGTAACTTGCCAGTCATCAAGAATAACGTCGTCGCGGTCGTTAACACAATACAAAAGGCGGGACGCAGCAGAACGCCAGATACGGATGCACGGAGGGCATTGCAGTTCGAATACGAAGACTTTAGCAGATAATGACCAGGCGGGCAGTTGCGGTTGGGAAATATCTGTAGTCGCGGCTAACCACGAACCACACTGATTTTGTTAGTTATAGTGCGTAAATGCGAGCTGGTGGCTCCATATTGCAGACCAATACTCACAGCGATATTTCTCATTGAATCTTCTTCGATGCGGGCTTTAAGTTGCTGAAGATCCGGGGATTGATCGTAATAACGGACAGGAAAACTGTCTTCGGTAAAGTTGTCCGACAGTACTGGCAATCCTAAATGTGATTGAGAAGTGCGCGCGGAGAGGTATTGGTATGCGCAGGCAAGGCGGTGGAGGCTCGTAGAATTGCGTAGGGTCATTTTCTCCAGGACAGCTATCGGTAATGCAGGGGGATAGTCGGCGAGCATGCGAATCTTCCTCACAGCTAGTTTATCAAGTGCCACATAAAGTTCGATCGCAGTCAACATGCTGATGGATAGGTGTTCTGGTCTGAAGCGGTGATTTCGGCTATTCACAACGTATCTGTCCATCAAGAACTCGAGTTGTGTGCACGCCTCGTCTATATTTTCGACGTAGGCAAGCCAATCGTCAATCCCCTCCTCGACTGATCGCTCGACGTCATAGACAGTAACTTTCGGGTCGGCAGCGTATGCCTCGTCGAAAAAGGTTCCATTTGAAGACAGGAAGTCTTCAATAGTTCCGCGGCGTAAATGGTTGGGACGGAAAGGAGCGCGGGCGGGTTCAGGGCCCTGATTTTCAAGAAGATTGCGAATGTATTCTCGACTGTCTAGAAGTGAAAGTTGTGTATCCCTAGCTAGTTCGTCCTGGGAAGGGTTCCGGAAGGGAGATCGACGGGCGCCTAGCTGCGCCTGCTTGGTGTCAAGGATCTCTCGAAGACAAGTGCATGCCTTCAGCGCAACTTCGGAGAGCCAACTGGGTGTAGAGGACCCAAGTTTGCTAAAACGTCGAACAATAGTTGATGACATTATATGAAGAAGATCCCCGGAAAGACGTGCATTGTTTCCATCCCCGGCGAGGGTGCACATGAAGAACAACACGAATGATTTGTAGCAAGAGGGCTGGAGTGAAGGCTTATCCGACATCTGAATTATAACCCTGATGAGCAGCCAAAGAGGTGAGCGATGCCAAGAATCCTTGGTTTGGGTGCGAACACGTTTTATAACGCGATAAACAGGGGGGCGATCAACGCCACACGAAAGACTAGAAAGCAGCATGGTGTGCTTCCTGGAGTCATCGGTACCACAATGGACCTTTTTCAGGATGCCGTAGAGGAGTACGTCGATATATTTTGGATCAGAGGGGGAAGGGAGATCTGAGTCGACATCAGAGGTGCGAGAAAGAAACGCGGCAAGTTGTGATTGGAACTCCCCATCGTCAATCACGTTGTTGGATATCTCTACTGAAGATCCAGGATACGAACATGTCAGAAGCTCTGGGGTTTCCCGTACAGCATCCTCGCCGAGAGAGACCTGGAATGCTTCGCATAGCGTACAGTCTTCCCGTTTCGTGAGGAGAATCGCAGCATTCATAGGTCGGATGAAATATGCGAGGATATCTAGGAATAGTCAGCGCGGGTCTGGAGGAAATCTGCAAGCCTACCTCCTGTTTGCATTTCCCGCAGTTGGGAAATGACGAGATGGTGGTCTATGTGCTCCGTTTGCAGGGAGGCTTGGAAATTGTCTAACATCTTGGTGATGCGGTGCCACTGTGCCTGCTCAGAGGGGCAGCGGACATGAGTGCTATAAGCACGGGCGGCAACGCACACCGCGCGAGCGAGAGAATGATCGTTATCTGGGGTATCATCATCGGGGTTGGGAGGAAGGGAGGGAAAAAACACATGGGTGATGGCATATCGCAGTGATTCTGTAGTATGGACGAATGTTGACGAGGTGCTCGGGTTGTCTGTGGTAGACATGGTGGTGGTATCTATGATACAGCAAGTGCTTGGCGAAGTACTCAGAATTTGTACATGTTAGGATCCAAAGGCTCTGCCTTCGATGACCGAACCATGTGAAATCTCGGGTCCGGCTGAACCGAGCAGACCAGCGAGCAATCTCACTCCATTGCCATGTCCATCCAGTCAAAGCCTGCAGCTCCTCCTCAGCAGCTCACGCCGTTTGGGGCGGCATTGGCTGGTGCTCTCGGTGCCTGCTTCAGTAACGCGTGAGTACTCCGTGGTCTGCATGCTCTCACAACACACTGACCCCCCACAGCGTCGTATACCCACTGGATGTGTATGTCGAGCCATTAAACTTTGCACCCGACATCACTGATCGTGCCTCCGCAGTGCAAAGACACGGATACAAGCGACGTCATCCACTGCCAAGGGTAAACGCAAAGATGAGCTGACGATGCTGTCCGTCTTGCTGGACATACTCAAGCACGAGGGCATCTCGGGGTGGTACCGTGGATTTGCCGCGACGATGATCAACACCTTCTCCATGCGTGTGTCGTCTTCTGCTCCAGCCCGATTCTTCACTGACCCGACCCTAGAGTACGCGTACTTTTTCTTCTACTCCTTCCTCCGCACTTCGTACATAAAACGGCTCGCTGCAAAGGCCTCTCCTGGTTCAAAGGCACCCGTGCTATCTACTGCCGCCGAGTTGTCTCTCGGCGCAGCAGCCGGAGCCCTCTCCCAAATTTTCACCATCCCCGTCTCCGTCATTGCAACTCGGCAACAAGTCGGCCGCTCATTGCGTGCTCAGAAAGCCAGTGAAAGTTACCTACCTGAAGCCGACTCTGACGGCAAAGGTGATGACGATTCGTTCTTTACCGTCGCGCGAGAAATCATCCGCGAGGATGGGGTGACGGGTCTGTGGTTAGGTATCAAACCAGGCATGGTGCTCACCATCAATCCTGCGATCACCTATGGCGTGTATGAACGGCTGAAGAGCATCCTCTCGCTCGCTCGGGCCGCAACTGGGGCCGGCGACAAGCTCGCCCCGGGGTTGACCTTCTTACTCGGAGCATTCAGCAAGACCCTGGCCACGATCGTGAGTTGTTCCTTGACCTCGGTCCGAGATCTCGTGTTGAACACAGGACAGGTCACCTATCCGTATATCATGGCCAAGGTGCGCATCCAGACACGCTCGTCTGAGCGTGACAAGGAAGAAGAAAATGGGATACCCCATCCCTCGCAACAGCCTGCGAAACCGAAACAGACAGGGGCAGTCGGACTTTTGATCCGTGTACTCCAGACGGAGGGATTCGTTGGCTGGTATCAGGTAAGGCGCCTCCCGATCGCGCAGGATCGACCTCGAGCTGCTTCGCTCACGCTCGAATCCAACAGGGAATGTCGGCACAAGTCGTCAAAGCGGTGCTGTCGCAAGCCTTGTTGTTCGTATCCAAGGAGCAGTTCGAACGATGGGCATTGACCCTGATGATCCTCTTATCCAAGTTGAGGTTGTCTCCTTGACGAGGTATGCCCGCGTGGGGAATACGGTATGGGTTCGCAACCACCAAATTAGAATCTAGAGTACTTATGCCGTAGGTACTTATTACTTATCTTTAGACTTGGACGACGGAACAGCAACCAAGTATACCTCTTGTTACCACAGAAACGAGTTCATTGAATTCAACGCGATATCTTTTTGGTCATCTTTCATCACTCCCGGTCGCAGAGTTGTTGCCCTCTCTATCACCTTTGAGAGCCGTGACAACTTGGGGCCGAATTGAGATTCGTCGGCCAGCCTGGTGTTTCTTTCCGCAGTATAACGCATGTCTATCCCTGAGACCTGATCGAACCAATGGTCTCCCGATCATGATATGGTACATCGCTTTCAAACGAGAGGCCAGCGAGTATTTCCAAAAGGGCCGCAGTCAACTTCATCCAGCCTCTCACATACCCTCCGAACGCACGCATGGCACACAGCGATCCGGGTACAGCACCATAGCGATAGGCGTCCTGTGAGCGTGG
>JBBPSU010000417.1:0-12956 GCA_038093755.1 Tylopilus microsporus | reverse complement strand
AACAACTTATAACTTGAAATACAGCCAATCTAGAAATTCAAATTATTGCATGGTCACTCATCAGGAACTGCCTGCCACCACCTCACATTGTACCTATTAGCCACACTGCATATACAAAGTACAACCATGACTGACACATCCCCTTCCTTGGCAGGGTCATGATCAATGACACTTGACACAGGCAAATGCACAACCATGCATCCCAGTGTCAGCATATGCATGATCGAATCCATATCCGAAGGTACACCTGGCAATGCCACCGTGTCCGGAAACATCACCAGAAGCATCCGCCATTGCACACGGGCCATCAGGACCAACACTCACTCGGATGGAAAGCACTCACATGATGTCAGTGTCATCACCACATCAGTGTCCACAGGATCCGGTGGCAGTGATGCGGGTTCAATATCCTCTTGTGATCGTGGGGGCCCTAGCAGTGTGAGGATTGCCCCTCCATCGTCATCCTCCTCACCGCTACTCTCCTCGTCGGTCAGGTTGGCGCCAAACGTTGGTAGTGGCGGTTTTTGGCCTGGGTTCGTGTACGACAGGGGAGGCTTGTGGACGATCAGGCTGGCGCGTCTGATGGACAACATGCGCAAGATGGAATGGGGGACGGGCGGAGGCGAGCTTGGGGCATGGTGGAATGACGTGCGGTTGAGGACGTGCCTTGGTTGTGCCGTTTGGCATGGATATACTCACGCTCCCGTCATCCATGGGTGGATCAACCGTTTTTTGTTTTCCCTTTGTTCGATGATAACACGGTAGGAGTCTGTGATTCGAGTGGGTGGCGCACGTCCGTCTTGGTAGCGCCCGTTCTTGCCCGGAGGCGACTGTGTGAGATCGAGGACACGTTGCGTGTGTGCGTGGCGTGTCGACCGTGATGGGTTGCAGCCACACGTTCAGTGAGGTCGTACTTCGATTTGTACTACGAAAGAAGAAACCCACACGCGCGTCAGCCCAAGACCAGCACGACCGCCGATGCCACGCACCTCTCCAAAAATGACTGAATTGTCCTGCTTGGCAACCTACACAGACGCATGAGCACACCGAGCGACACGCCCGACAACTTGAAAGCAAGCGACCCACTTTGAGATCGTACTCGAGCAGCGTCACAAACTGTTCGAAGTGAAAGCCTGAAACATTGCAGACCTGCCCGTTGTCGTTGCGTTGCGTGCATGGGCTGCGGTGAGGTGTCATTGTCATTGTCATCGTGTCGCTTGCATTGCATCAATAGTGTCTTGTACGCACGCAGCCGTGTCATGAGGTGAGGACAGAGTGACGTATGTGAATGTGGTAAGTGAGGTGGGCGGGTGTGTGCCAGTATATGTGCGTCATAAATGGGCAAGGGTGACGATGTACATGTTCGCGTTGTGAAGCGAGGGTGGGGACAAGCGAGGGTTGGAGTTGCATGCGTTGTGTCATTGCAGTTCAATTGAAGTTGCTGCATGATGCGAGAGGGACCGAGACGTGGTGTCATTATTGTCGTCACCGTGTCGCTTGCGTTGCATCAATGGTGTCTTGTACGCGTCCAGGCGCCTCGTGAGGTAGGGCAGAGTGACGGCTTGTGTGTGCATGTGCATTGTAAGCGAGGAGGGCGGGTGCCAGTATATCTGTTTGTGTTGGAAGTGGGTAGGGGAGGGCGTGCGTGTGCAGGTAAAGGCGCAAACCGTCGGCGTGGGTGTGCGCGCGTCGTGGGCTGAAGATGAAAATGGTGGTTTTGACACATTCCGTACTACCACGATCACTAGCTGAACGAGAAGTTAGATACTATCTAGTGCTGGTGTGCTTACTGATTAAAATGAATGCACTGACGCCGTCCGTGTGTAAGACAGTCATCGATTCGGGAATTGCATGCTTCAAGTTGGGACGCTGCTGTAGGCCGAAGAAAACAGACGTGTGAGCTACAACTTGTCTCAGGTGGGGACAATGTGCCAGACCTTGTGTCTTGTCCAACATGCCGGTACTACACAATGACCAGGTTGTGTTGTGTGACGCGCTGTCGTTGGCGCTGTGGGGTCGTTGACAACATCGCATTGTTTTCGTTTTCATGGCGTCGTTACTTGGCATTGTAACCTCGAGGGATGATCGATGGTTGATGTGAAGCCGGGAGACTCGACGAGGAGCGGGACATGACATTGATGTACACAACATAAAGCGGCTCACCTCATCGATCATCGATGAGATCTGAGAGTTGTGCCATCATGACCTTTGAATCTTCCTCGTCGAGTCGAGAACAGGTCGGAGCGAGTAGTAAGTTGATTGGCACTCTACGTACATCCTTACAACAAGCTAGGAAAACACACGATTCAGACCTAATAAAACATCTGGGTAGATAAATAAGGACGGGAAAATAGTGGATGAAACATTGTCAATATCAATCAAGCTGGACAGTAAGGAGCTGTCCAGCAACTGCCTGAGTCAAAATACCTGAGTGAAATCGCATCAGCATTCACCCTACAAGACGACGCTCGGCCGCTATGTCCACCTACCGTTCCGCTGTGACCTTCGAGCCAGGTATAAAGTAGGACGACGTAGCTTTGGGATAGGTGGAGGCCGGCCGCAAATGCTGAATAATGAACTGATCCTTCCGATCTTGATATCTTTTATATCAACCGCGTTCTGTGACTGCTGGGCTTTGAAGCTTTGGAGCTCAATGACCTTCTCATGCTCCCGAACGATACACTCCGCTAACACTCTTTCTGTGCGGGACACATCACGTTGGGCACAAACGATTTCGAGCACCAGATAAGCTTCCCGATTTTCTGCATCTGCACCGTCTTCTGACTGAAAACTTTCCTCAGTCTTCTAGCCATGGTAGGGCAGAAACGATGACTTACAGCAGAGCCTCCATGGTATGTTGAATAGACTTCATTGAGAAAGTTTCGATTTGATTGGCCCACGGAGGTTGTAATTTGATTCAACGTTGCTGCTACGTCGAAGGATAAAGTGTCCGCAGGCAGGCTACGCGATCGTTGTAGAGTGTTGGACATGTCAGTTGTTTACAAAGTGTTTGTTTGTTTGTCTGTAAGGTATTCCTCGTCGCTCGCTATGCCTCGCTGTCCCTCCTGTGGGAAGGGCGGTTTTACGGATCACGAGTCTGTAGCATTGAAGACATATGAGCCAACTGCGGTCGGGTTGTGCAAATTGGACCAACAACCTCGTCCGACTCCAAGAAGACTTTCCTTTCAGACAAGACCATGATACCATGGCAGTTGACGAGCATTCAACAACCATTCAAGGCTGCAATGAATTGGACGAAAACAAGGTGCTTGAGGGTGCACCAGTAGACAACCGACAAGAAAATTCCCGTGCTGCCGAATACTTCCCCAGAGCTGCCTATGCGTACGAGGGCGGTAAAACATTTCTCGACAAGTTTGAAGCCGATGAATTGAACAACTACCGTACTTCAAACATCTACTATCCATTCACGTCTCACGGTGACTGGGACTCAGAGCTGGCCTCTTGGCTCCTTCGCTCATGTCTGAGCATGAGCGCGATCGACTCTCTTTTATCTCTCGATTTGGTCTGTCCCCCTTTTTTTCAGCTTGTCGGACACATCGATTCACATCAGAGATAGATAAAAGGTTTACTGATCTCGTTCCGAACAGCAAGAGAACTGCGAAAGCGAGCTGAACTACTCCCGAGTGGTCCTCGCTGGATGTCGCGCCAGATACCGACTTCTCACCCGACCAAACGCCCCGTCTTTCTCTACTGGCGCGATTCGCTAGATCTGCTGGAATATCTCTTCAACAATCCGTTGTTTGCGGATGCGATAGAGCTTGTACCATATCGGTTGTACACGGCAGCCGATCGCCTATACCGTGTGCCAGTGTATACCGAATGGATGTCGGGGAACGATGCTTGGGAGATGCAAGTGAGTCGATTCTTCTTTCGGGAAACCATATGTACTGACTTCCGCTAGTCTCAGCTTCCCGAGGGCGCTACGTTACTCGGAACGATACTTTCTTCAGATAAAACGAATATCTCAGTCCTAACTGGCGATCGCGTTGCTCATCCCCTCATGATGAGCCTTGCAAACATCAAGATGGCTACGCGTCTCAAACTTTCGTCCAACTTGAATGCACTCCTACTCGCCGCACTCCTTCCGGTACCGAAATTTCTACATAAGAACAAGCGGATGAAGGGCGTACTCGAAAACCGCCTGATCCACCGCTGTCTAGACATTGTCCTCGACCCCTTGAAGTGCGCGGCTACGGTCGGGACCATGTTATCAGATCCTCGGGGTTACCAAAGATACTGCTTTACCCCCCTCGCAAGTTACATCGTCGACACCCCTGAAGCAACCATGCTTGCTGGGGTCGGGGGAAAGACTTTGCCTCTCACGACGGCCATCTACACACAGTTCAGGGATCCATTCCAACACGAGCCACGCACCGCGTCAGCTACACTTGCTCAACTCGCCGTTGTTGCTATGAAAGCCGATCCCCAAGACATTGAGGCCTACTTCCGAGAAGCTCAGAAGATTCATTTGAACGGTGTTGACCAGCTGTTTTTCTGCAACTTTCCCTTATCTTGTCCCAGTCGATTTCTTACCGCCGAATTGCTCCACTATCTTCACAAAGAGTTCGGCGATCATGACCTCAAATGGTGCATCAATGCATTGGGCCCTGCTGAGATCGACTTTAGGTTTTCTGTCCTCCACCCCGTTACCGGTCTCTCTCAGTTCAAAGAAGGAGTTTCGGCGCTCAAACAGGTCACGGGCCGAAGATATCGTGACATGCAGCACTTCATCATCACAGTTATTTCCGGCTCTGCACCTCGCGATGTGGTCATTGCTATCAGGGGGCTGATGGACTTTCGGTACCATGTACAAGCATACGAAATCACGGACGACGATATCACTGTTATCACTTCCGCCTTGACAGAATTTCATTCGCACAAGCATTCTATCCTCGATGCTAGCCTACGTCAGGGAAAGAGTCGCCGGCCCATCAACAACTGGCATATACTGAAGTTGGAGCTAATGCAAAGCATCACACCGAGTATTCCAAGGGTTGGTGCCATCATTCAGTGGTCAGTGGATCTTACTGAGCATGCGCATATCGGACTAATCAAGAGTCCTGCGCATGCAAGCAATAACAAAGATTACGACCCGCAAATTTGCCGGCATCTCGATCGTTTGGAAAAGTGTAGGAATTTTGATCTCGCAATGTCTCTCAAGGCCCCTCTCGCTGACACTTGGGTTTGTGACGAAGCGGATGAAGATGATGGAAACGATGAAGATCCTGACGGTGAAGGGGCCGCCGAAGCACTTGTAGCTTGTATGGCACTGCCCCGGACTCCTGTTGATTACTTCGCCCGTGCAATGGCCCTGCAATCTTCAAACGAGGAGTTGACGCCTTTTCTGCGTCGATCCTTTTCTGTCGGTTGGGTAGCCTTCAACCTTGCTTATGACCCCTCAATACGTTCTATCTCTGTTGCTGCTGCCGCCGAGCTATTCCACCTTCCTGATCTACATGGTGCTCTTGCCGACTTCTACTCTCATGAACGAGCAAACGGTGTTCACACAGCATGCCCATGATCGGGGGCATTCGTAGAGCATCAAACTCTTTCGCTCTCCCATTTCAATACATTCAAGTTTGGTTCAAGCTTCGACTGCAAACTACCGAGTTCCACACTGACTCCGTATTACCTGCACAAACCGTTCATGCATCGCCTTCGAAAGGTGACTGGCAGTATGGGCGTTACGACACAGTGATCGCGAATATCGATCGTTCATGCGTGTGGCCAACGAGTGGTATGAAAGGTGAGCAGGATACAAACCCATCGCGGTGGTTTCTGACATCACAGTTCGTAGGGCACTCAGTTGTACAGCTCCGGCTCATCATGCGCCCCTTGAGGAAGTCCAATCAACAATGGACATGGGCCGACCAGTTTTTGACCTACGTTCAGCGTTTCGACGTTGTCCCTCAGCCGGGTTCGAGTAGAGGTCGTGACATATCAACCGGCATGTATGTCCTCAAAAGAGCCATGCGGTCTTCTGGGGAACGCATGGGTGATATTATCCCTCTTACCGAGATATGGGCATACGCAAATCTTGTCCCACGCTTCGGTGCTGCCGCAGACTCTCGTTTGACAATGTTCAATGCTACTCGGAGCACTCGTGCGAATTTTTCCTTAACAAGTTTTTTGACAAGAATGTCTACTATCCGCTTTCTCTTTAGAATGGTGCCTTTTTTACTGTATTTGTTTGCTTATTCACTTGAGACTGACGTTACTCCCCATAGCCCTCAACAATAGTGGTTGGTCTGGGATTTGAACCTGTGACCCGATGTCGATCGGTTGCACTGATGCACGTGCCATGGCGTATAGTTACCTTTGTTGTATAGTTACTTTTGTTGAATGTTGAACGTCTCACTCGGCGCCCTCCCTCCTGTATATATGGTGCCTCCCGCTCAACGATTCCGCACCGTTGATGTGGCGTACAAGCTCGGGTCCTATCCCGTACCCCGGGCCGGCCGCTCAGTTGGTACGATGGACAAAATCACCGCTCAAGAGCTAGAAAATGCCATCGTGTATGAAACCGACAAACAATTGTATTCAAGACTAAGGTTGGGCCATGCCCTCGACACAATCTTAGAGGACTTCTCTGCCCAAATCCCCTGCCCAGAGTCTTTGCTCATTCCTCGTGCAACCATCCAAAAGTACTACCCTACCGTTCTCAGTAATCACGCCACCGACTCAGTCCCTCTCTACGACCTGGCTGCACAACAATGGAATTGGCCCATACCTTCTCCAGGAAACGCTGCGCTGGCACAAGCTACCAAGATTGCCCACGGAGATGACATCGGAGGTTGGGGCGAAACCCTTGTAGCTGCGTTTTTCAATGCCGTCGCTGCCGCTTTAGCCCTGCTTATCAAACCACAAGTAAAGACGAACGACGGCAAGACACCATACCATCATTGGTTGGGGTCTTTCAGCAACCGCCGTTTGCCTGGTGCCCCTGACGGCGCTGGTGCTTACGACCGTCACCCAGACATAATCCTCGTGGAGTCAGCAAGTTTCGCCCCCCAAGCATTGTCATGGGTGGACCCCGTAGTTCTCGCCGAATACACAACAGAAAAATGGACCCCTTCTAGTCGTCTCTCAAAAACTCTTCACACCAAATCCTATCTCGCCTTCCTCGACCAACCTTGGTAGCGCTTCGTACTCTGCATATCTCTATGCAGGCTGGAGATGCAAACTCATCTATACGACCGCTCCGGGCTTTGCGTCAGCCGTCCTTTCGACATAAATCAGCATCCTCAATGTTTCCTCAACCTCATTGCAGCCGTCGTATTTTCCAATAGGAAATGTGTCGGTTTCGATCCTACCATTACCATACATCCCACTCCTCTTGCTCGGGCTCCACGCCAACTCATTGTCGATGAATCTATGGGCGGGTTAGCGGTCCCATCCACAATCCACGAAGACAGAGAAGGAGAGGAGAGTTCCCCGGCGGACATCAACCCCAGGCCAACGTTCACTGATGTACCACCCGACGAGACTGGTCGCACCATAATCGGCACAGCTGGCGCAACTCTTCCCCCAGATTACCTTCTCACCGCGGTTCATTTGTTGCCCCAAATCGGGCAGATCAAGGTGAACGGGCATTTATACGACATACTCCACATTCTCTTCTCCTCTCCCAGCTTTTTGGGGTGAGGGACCACCGTTTACCTTGCTCGTCGTCAAGGCCAAACGTACATCATCAAGGACCACTGGGTTGAGAATCCAGAGAATGAGAGGAGGATGATGGAAGCTATGCGGGGTATCCCGGGGGTGCTGACAGTTGTGGAATACTGTGAAGTAGAAATCTCCGAAGGTGTAGTTGACCGGACTACTCGCTATCGTGAGGAGGAACGACGGGGAGGGATGAAGGCTCACTGTGTACACATCCGAACCGTCATGACACCATGCGGGCGATCGCTGCTCAGTTTTCAGTCGATCCGGGAGCTAGTCCAATGTGTCAGAGACGTTCTTCAAAGTAAGTAAATGGTCTCCCTGTCATTCGATCACTAATTCATGCTTTCGTTCAGTCCAGGCAGGAGCAAACAAGAGGAACATCCTTCACCGCGACACTAGCCCTTCTAATCTACTTATCGAAGACATCCTAGATGGGATTTGTGGGATGTTGATCAACTGGGAGTTCGCCGTGGAACAGACAGTCAATGAGAGGTACAGCGTGGGTGGCACAGTCAGTATTTTTGCCCACACGTTCCGACCCTCAGCTGATTCAACCTTGTGTAGGGTACTACTAGTATTCCGTTTCTCTCGAGATCGCTGTTAGCACAAATTTCCGATGAACTTTCGAGGCGCAAGTCCAAGAAGCCTGTTCGCAAGGAGGGTGCTGTTACTTCAATGGCATTCGGCAGTAACTACGAAGACTTCACCGTGAAACATATGTCCCGGGCCGAGGATGATATCGAATCCTTGTTCTACGTCTTAATCTGGATTTCAGTTCTCTACGATGGCCCTGGTGGTCAAGACCGGGAGGACTTCAACATTATTACCTCTTGCCTTGCAGACTGGATGGAGAACACGCTCAAAAGCAGTCTGAGCGCGGCGTGCAATGCCAAAATTGCTCTAATCTCAGGAGATTTCGACTTCACCAAACACATGTCCCCTTATTTCCAGCCCGTCGTTCCCCTTCTTACGGAGTGGCGCGAATACTTTTGAGATGCAAGTTACCATCGGACGAAAGTCGAATTCAAGGAATGCTTGTCGATACTGGACAAGCATATCAAGACCCTAGCCCCGGATGATGATGGATATACCCAGAGGAAGGCAACCGACGAACTTCGGAAGTTGTTGCCAGAACCCCCCCTTCAAATGGTGCTACTAGTAGTACCGGAGCCAAACGTTGTTCGCAAGCGGCACCGAGAGGTTCGAAGCATGGGTGATAAACCCATTCCACGCAAACGCCTCCGTGGCTGAGTCGTGTAACCTTTCGCTGACAACTAATTATTCCATTCGTTAGTGTACTATTCTTTGTTGAATGTACTGGTAGTCTACATAGTGTATCACATGTACGTACAAAGTGACTTGCGACGTCACTTTTTTCTGCTCCTTCTACTTTGTCAATGCAACCCTGACATGAAGCGTCAGGTAGATGACGAGGGCCCTGGTCTCGCGAAGAAAATCAAGCACACAGCCAAGCTCTGTTCAACAACTGAGGCCATGGATGATCGAGCGAGTCAGGCTTCTCAGTCACGTCGCGCAAGACAGGGAGCAGGTTCCAGCGGACGCGTTGCTCAACTGGAGCGGATTGGTGCTGTGCTAGAAGCATCACAAAAACGCAAGTCACGCACAATGCTCGCAGATGACATTCAACCGAACCCTCTTGCTCCACCGTCACTCGAGAGTAATGCAAAGAAAAGGGTAAGCATCTTATGCTTGGTCAAAAATTTTGGGACTGATCATATGTAGTCTCTATCAAAACCAGAGCCAACTGCTATGAGCGCCACGAAGGCCTCCCGAAACCTGGGGGCCAGGAAGATTAGTACGCAGGTATGCCACGCTGTTGCCAGCGAGTCGCGTTCTACTATCAAACACCTCTCTAGCTAGACGCAGCTCCTAAACCTCATTTCATCCTGAATCCTGGTAACAGCAAATTCGGCTTTCACGACTCTCCTTGTATCGTTGATCCCGGGTTGCAACCACAATGGACTACCCTTAATTCCAAGCATCAAATTCCTGCGCTGCGTGCTAACGAGCATGCGTCTGTCTCCCTGTCAGCCCCTCAGCCATTGGCCTCTGGTTCTCTGGCCATTTCGGACACTTCTCAACACGTTCCTCCACCTTCACGTTTGAGCTTGTCATCCACACCACAGAATATCTCTCAGCTAGATCCAAGCGCGTTGGCTTCTGTTGACGACCATCCCAATGAAGGTTCCTACTTTCACAGTCTGAACAAGCATGTGAGACAGCGTGGTACTGATAGTAATGAAGACGGCGACAGCGGCTACGGCGGCAAGAACGATGACCACTTGGACGATGACAACGGGAGTGCAAACGATGAGGATGTCGACACTAGTAGAGAAGACGAGTCAAATGCAAATGACAGCGACAGTGACCGCCACCATCAGTTCTCTGGTACGTGTTCCTTCTCCATATTGACCCAGAATTACACATCCTTGCAGGCCAGGGCTTTTCCCGCGAAAGAAGAAATACCCAACCAGTTCACCATGTATCCCTACCACCCGACCATGAATTCACTTACTCTCGTGACGAAGACGAAGGAAATGCAGACGCTTTGTTGAACAATTGCGAAGCTCAAGATGCCGACGAAGCTGCTGATGTTTTAGAAATGTACCAGAATAGGAATGGACGACCTCGTGCACCTGATCCCTCCATGCTCATGGCAATACGCACGCAGTTCGAGTCAACTGCCCCGCGCGAAAATTCCAATAATCCATCGGGACCAGCGTCAGTCCCTGGTCGCTGTCGCCGAGCGGCTGATAACCCCCCCCCTCCCAATCAACTTGGCCACTATACGCCCATGTGGAAGGACTGTTTGGAGCTCGCCAAGGTTGAATGCCGGGTAGTTCATGCTCTCTCTAATCCGTGGCCTAGACTACAGGTTGACCTTGAAAATTCCATCATGGATTGTCTAACGACAGTTGTCATGGAAAGAACCCAGCAAGGGATCCGCTTCGAACCTGGTTTGTTCCTGGCTACTCTACTTAGCAGGTATTGATACTCCCATTGCAGGTTGTTGGCCGGACAAGAAATTCTACATGGCGCAAATGGTATGTGCCTTACTGTGTCTGTATTTGTTGTTCATCCGTAACTGCGATTTGCTGCAGCTGTATGAAGATATGTCTACATGGCGGTCCGAGATAAAGAAAGCTGCCATTATAGCAGTGCCTCGATTTTACGGCTTGACACCCGCTCCCGGCACAGATTGTCCTGATCCACTTTCTTTTGCTCAGAATGCCACTGCCGCGCTACTCAGTGAATCAATGGTTCTTCGGGATGGTTGTGACGAAAATGTAAGTTTCATGGGATGAGACTGTACATTCTGACCTGCTCACAGGACAGAACCAAAAACTTCGCCCATCCGGCGCTCAAGGAAGTCATCATCAAGTTTTTTTATACCGGTAGCTACCGTGTCGCACCGTGACCTCGCCGTGCTGACGAATTTCGTGCCTTGGTCCCGAAGGCATGTCTTGCTGTAGCCGCAACTGCTGTATGTTTCACTAGCCACCAGTCTGTACCATTGCTGACTATGGAGCAGCTAAATTGTGTGCTCGATGGCTATGCACTGAATGGCACGGGGGACGAGTTTCCTAAATTCTCGGCCAAGGCTTACTCATCCATCTACTACGGAATTATTACCCTCATTGACGCCACCCTCGAAGACCCCTACCATGGTCCACGCCTTACAGATCGGCTTTCTAGATGGGCACGGGAGGGCTGGTATGTTATTTATGTTACATGTTGTTGTCACTATATTGATGGTTATCTTTTCAGGGCTGCATTGCAACGCATTGACAGCACAATACAGCGACATAATCATCTTCAAGTAGCTTTAGACTAGTATTTGTGTATCAAGTAGTTTTGGAATGTGATGACTTGTTATGACACTGTTGTTATGTACTCAGCCCGCGTGAGTGACTTGGTTCATCAACTCTCTCTTTTCACTTCCACACACAGACTCGGCGACACAGGACCCTCCGCCCATCAGACAAGGAGGAGGCGTGCGACACGTCGCACGTGAACACCTCTCACCATGCAATGAAGACCAGCAGCGACAATAACAACAACGACTCGGAGGCACGCGACACGCGCTATGAGAGCACCACCGCGCCCACTCTTTCGTCACGCGGTGAGTGCGATGGCGAGGCCATGGTGATGGCAATGAGGACGAAGATGGCACACGCGATACACCAACCAATGCGCCCGTCCAATGATGACGAGGCATCTGACATGCCCTGCGCGGACACCGCGCCTATCCTTTCGCACAACGAGGACGATAGCAAGGACACGGCGAGGATGGAAATGGAGCGTACAACACGCCTTATGCCATTATCCTTCTCTTTGCGACGCAACAAGGACAAGCTGACGACATGCTGACCATAGTGGTGACGATGACAACGAGCACCAACACCCGTCCCTTCGAGTTTGCCGCCCAACGAGGACGAGGGTGTGGACGACGACGGGGCACGCATCACGCATCACGCACGACCACCCATCTCATACGATGACAACAATGGTGACGACGACAATGGCACCTCATGCAACCATTACCGTCGGTTCCTCTACGATGTGGCAACGACGACCACACCCGGCCCTTTCCGCCCAACGGAGACAATGGCAACGACATGGCGACGCTTGTGCACGCGACTACTACTACTGCCCATCCATTCGCCATGCAACGATGACAACGCGCACAGTATACCACACCCCACTGGAACAGGGACGAGGGCACTTTTGCACGATCGCACACCCAAAGAGTGAAACAGACGACATGAAGAGGACGGGGACACGACAATGATGTGATGTCGGTGATGGCATGCGTCATCAGTGACACCCCGACAAGGAGGACTCTGCCATGTGGGCGATGACAAGGACATGACGAAGGCACGACATAGATGGTGCAACAATGTGACAAGGATGAGGACGTCGTGACCCTCCGGCGGGGACAACACCGAGGACGGCGCAATGTCGTTGACGCCACAGCAATGATGCGTGCACCATCCCCCCGCCCCTTCCCTCCGGCAGGACGAGGATGTGACAAGGACACTGCACCGAGTTGAAGCCTACACAACGAGAACAAGGATGAGGAGAACATGACGTTGATGGGATACTGTCGACAACAGTGTCCTCAGTGATGCCGTGGGGAGGACACCACTGAGGACCACAATGAGGACAATGAGGATGGCGCAATGAGCCTCGTGCCACACTGACATTATCAACATAATTAGCACTTTGATAGTTTATATATACATGGG
>JBBPSU010000416.1:0-12961 GCA_038093755.1 Tylopilus microsporus | reverse complement strand
AAGTCACTTAGGCAGAAAGACTTATCCTTACATAAGCTGCACAGCCATTTAGGTGGTCATACCATTTGACATTGTAACTTAGACAAATCTAGTCTAAGAATACCTAAGTGCCTAGTCTGCTTATCCTTACACACAGTTCTTGCACTTCAGTACTTCCAATATAGCAGGTTTACATAACCCATATTGCGTGTGAACTGAGAGACCCTTTGGGTAATATTCCCACACTTGACCCACCAGAGCTTACTTGCTACATTATTAGCAAAAGCCCTATTAACCTTTTCCCTAGCTAACCATTGTTAGGAGTATAACTTGTCAACAAGACAAAAGTATCTCATGCCCACTATCTCAGAAATTAGCTTACCCATCAAGCTTCTTTCACAGCCACACAGCACAGCCACATCCAGTTCCCCCTTTCAGCAAATAGGGAAACTGTCAAGTCTGGGTCCTCCGGAGGTACATAAGTCTGATGAGGTCTGAAGTTATCTGAGGGGTTTTGGGGTTCTTTAGTGTAAGGTGGACTGGAGGTCCAATGGAGGTAAATGGAGGTGGGTACTTAGCAGGACTTGGCGCAGGACTTGTGTGTTGTGCTGTAAGAAAGAGTAATGGTGTGTATGGTAGAGTACCCTAGGTGAGACCAAGGATAATCAGAGAAGGTGGGTGCAAGCATAAGACTCGTCCCAGGGGTCTAAGGAAGGATGTATGTATGAGGAGGTGTAGCTATGACCTGATGGATCAGAGCAACAACAGATCTGGAAGGCGTCTGATGGGTATCTGTGTAATCCATGTATGGAACAGAAGACAGATAGGAGTATCCGGGACGGAACAGATAACGGATATGAAAAAGTAGAAGTGGATTGGTAGCGATGAGCTCCAAAGGCTTCAGAGATGAGACTCAGACAGATGGGAACTAAGCGAAAGATGGATTCAAAGCCTACAAATGACATACTGAGTCTTATAGTATTGAGGAACTGTCCTAATATAGGTCATATCCAATACGAAGCGAAGGCAGTGAAGGAAAAAGCTCATTGACCCTCGATGACTTTGTGAAGTGTTGGGAAAGACAAGTCCTAGTCCAAAAGGGTAGATATGGTCCATACGACAAGGCACTAATGTCCCTTGAGTACCAGTAGCCTGGTGAGCTGTCTGGATCTAGACCAGTCTAGACCGCTCTCCGTCTATCCGGTTACCGTAAAGGATGTCGCCAACAACAGGTACAAACATCCATTGTCCTAGAACGGTCGGAGACAGGTTATAAGAGTGATTCCAGAACGTTATAAGAGTCATCAACCCAATCTGGTCAGCACGGAAGATCTGGAAATGGAACAGATTGAACGGATACGCATGGAATGATCATGGATCACACTTGGATTGGATGTGGACTTGGTGGGACTCAATGAAGACGCTTCTGGGGCTCCTAGAAAGTGGGGAATACCAGATATGTAACTGTAGGGAGCTTTTAGCTCCTACAGCTCCCTTGTCATACTTTGTGTCCTGGATTTCAGAGGAACAAGGGTTCCAGGTGAAGGAGATGTTATGACAAGTAGGAAGACAGAGGAGGAGAACAGAGGAGAGTCAGAGTGGAGGAAACTTAGTTGATATTCATACTGGAGAACTACATAGAGGATACATGGTTTATATAGTGAAGTCTGGTCGGAGTTCATACCGGAATATATGGAGATATCAAGGATGCTATACTACGAGCATAAGGAATGGAATGGAGAGCATATGATGTGGTGAAGGATGTGTAAGTTAAGAATGAAGGGTCGGAGGGAAGCTATGTATGAAGAATGGAAACTATACTATAAGAAGTGTAACAAAAGGTGAGTACTAATGGGGATGGTGTCCAAGGCAGTGTCCAAGGCAGTGCAAACGAAGTCCGATGCAGAGGAGACAAGTCCAGGGCAGGATCTTAGTGGAATGATATGGGCGTACCAGAGTACAGCAGAGTAAGCTGGAGATAGGATCGGAGGGGTGTTGAATCAGTAGTATTCTATTTCTGCTCTTCTATTACTAAGCTACCGATTCAAGAAGAAAGGTCTAGACTTTCTTATCTTTCTTATCCATTACACTATCCATTTTACTCATCAGAATGAGTCAGCTATTGTTACGATTTCATCCTTTTTCATCATCTTCATTGGCTAATGTATCGTATGATTCACTTCCTTTTTCCATTGGCTTACCATATGACTCCACTTTTCTTACTCGTATAGCCTCAACTGCGCATACCTATGCATGCAGTATTGCACATCCTTGTTAGGAAGTTCATAGCTTGGTCTGTGCGCATCTTACTCCAATATTTAAACCCATGTAAAGTACCTACTAGTAGGACGACTGTAAGGGGACGAGTCCCCCTTGGACCACATAGGGGCTCAAGGCCCCATATACGGTGACATCGGACACTGGTGCGGTGTCAAGCACATGTGATAGGAGTTATCACATGCGTTGTAGCTAGTAGATAAATGGGGAGCGCCGTGACAACGGGCTCCCAATCTTTTTGTACTCTACGTATCTCTGGGCGAATCCCAATAGCGGTTCACTTCGCCCAAGCGATCCTGAGTCATAGAAGACCCACAAAGGTAATCATCCTTTACAATTTTTTGAAGTGCGTACAAAAGGGATTCCCCCATGAGTCGCACAGTAACTCATAGTCATACATGAGTGGTGGTCTCACAACCGCCTGGAAGTGGAGGTGATCTGCCTCCCGATAAAAATAATCCTGACCCTGCCAAGGGTCCGCCTGAAGTAAAGCGCACGGCTAAAAAAGCCAAGCAGAAGGGGCAAGCGCCCCATGAGAAGGCCGAAAGAAGCGGCCAAGGGTCTAAGGAAAAAGGACCCGAGGCCATGAGCGGTCCGATGCCCGGGGAGTACGACCCCCAATGCTGAGATACCAGCGTCGAGCAAGTCGTGAGAGAAGTGACGGAGGGTGTCTCCAGTATAACGGCAGAGGTGCTAAGCCCGCTCACACCTCAGAATACGGAGAGAGAACTGACTCGCCTTTCCGTGGAGCAAGAGGCTCCGATGAGGGACGAAAGTCCCCTCAGTTAGATATTTACTGAGGGAGCTAGACCCCCTATGCACCTCCCTTCAGTGGAAACGTCATTCCGCGTTTCTGCACCGAGGGATGCCCCTCTTCACCCAGCGCAAATCTATGACAACGTCATTGACTATCTCAATGAGATGCACTGCCAATGGGTGGATTATGGGCAAGGCCCAGGTGGTTTTGATAACCATGGTATAGAACCCGGACATGCTCAAGCTCGCATGGTCGACCGCTTCCGCGTGGCCATAAATGAGGAGATCGGTAGGACCTCCCTGGCTAGCAGCGAGGTCGGTGAGAGTGATCATCCGATCAAACTTGAACGAGGAGAAACTCCTCAGAATCCCCAACAGATTCGTACAAGGGACAGGCATCGTCCTAAGGGATTAGCTCCCAACATGCCGAACCGCCCTGCTTATCTGTCCGGGCGGAACTTGGATATCCTCCGACACATATTCAGACATGACTGGGGCGAAGAAATTCTTCGCCGAGATACAAATGGTGGAGCGGCAGCTCCAGGATGTAACGACCTAGACTTTGAGTCATGACGCTCGAGGGCAAGACAACAATCAACCAGTGTTTGAGGCTTCAAGACTAGTCGTCAAGTCCGAAGCGAGTAGATGAGAATAGGGAGCAGTACCCTTAATTCGCACTTCAGGCCTAAGGCAAGGATTGAACAAGTGGATAAGACTGCCGTTGTAGGTACTTTACATGGGTTTAAATACTGGGACAAGATGAGCACAGACCAAGCCTCTATGAACTACTATGTATGGATGAGTGATGCTGCATACACAGCCGTGCACAGTCGAGGCTGTACGAGTAAGAAAGTGGAGTCATGCGATAAACCAATGGAAAAGAGAAGGAGAATCATACAATATGTTAGCCAATGAAGATGGTGAGAAAGGATGAAATCGTAACACTACCCCCTTCCTAGATCAAGTCGTCCTGACGAGACCCGATAAGCCTATCCAATCCGTTTCCGGGTATGGATCGCTGTTAAAGACGACTCGGCTTACCAGTTTCCCCATTGACCCTGATTCTGACCGTTCGCCGGCGCTTCGGCGTTGATGTTCCACTGGTCATTCTCCCATTCCGCCTGTGGGCGCTTTATCAGCTTACCCCACCGTTGTTGGACGCCTATGGCATTCCATTCGGCAGAAACGATGGTAGAGAAGGTGAAGACGTGGAAGGGACTGAGTGATAAAGAGACGACGATGGGCGTGTTTTGTCGGGCCGCTTCCTGGACGACAGAGGAGGCACGGTCGAGAGCGGCGTGGGAGATGACATAAAGGAGAAAAGCGAGGAAGGCAATGGTGGTGCAGATAAAGAAAAAGATGACAGACATGGCGGAAGGATGTTGGGAAGTCGAGGGGGAAGAGGGGTTATATACCCCCTTCGAAGTCTAGCCTTGTGGCATGGAAGCGTGTTGCGGTGTCTATTGAGTAATCATGGAAAAGGGCAGTGAAGTCGGAGGTAGAAATTCCTCGGATCTTTCTGGGAGAAGACAGACTCTTTTTGTGGAACTCAGCAATTGCTTTATCCGTGTTGGTCAGATTGGCTAATGGTTCCCATGTACGATCCGTTTCATCCCAGCCTTTCCAATGGACGAGATATTGAAGTTGTCGTCCTTTCATTTGTGACGCCACTATCTTTTCGACTTCGTACTCTTCGTGTCCTTCTTCCATGATTACTATTCATCAGCAAAACCCGGAATTCAGCTTAGTGGTGAGGTATACTAGCGCATAGTGCTCATAGTGCTCATAGTGCTTGACAGTACTGGACAGCTACTCCAGGTTTTGCTGATGTTGGGTCAGGGCGGAGGGTTGGTTGTCCTTCTAGAACATCTCGACTCGGTAAGGTTTGACACGGGAAACGTTGACCATTGGATGAATATGGATGGATTTAGGAAGGTGTAGAGAAACTGCATTTGGTAGGACTTTCGTGATGGTGTAAGGTCTGATCCATTTTTGGGTTAATTTCCGCGTGGTGTAAGGGAGTTTGAGATGTTCTGTGGATAGCCATACCTGATCGCCGATTGCGTAATCCGGTGCTTCGCTTCTCTTTTGCTCCGCAGAACGTTTCATTCTTTTTTGGGATGCTTCAAGGGCTTCCTTAATTTCTGCGTGAGCTTCTCCCGCTTCTTTGCCAAATTCTCCTGCAGCGGTCTTGGAATTTCCTTCGAAACCTAAATGGGGATGGTAATTTCGGGTGATTGCGAAAGGAATAGTACCCATGGCAGAGGTGAGGGCATTATTGTGCTGGAATTGGGCTAATTTGATCCATTCTACCCAAGCTTCTTGCTTCTTTGCCACATAAGCATGGAGGTACTGTTCTAGATCTTGATTGATCCTTTCGGTTTGTCCGTCAGTTTGAGGGTGATAGGCCGTGGAGAGCCGTTGCTCGATCCCTAGGAGTTTACAGAGTTCGGAAGTGAAATCAGAAACAAATTGAGGTCCGCGATCTGAAACTATAGTATGAGGAAGTCCGTGAATACACCAAACATTGTCCCTGAAGATACGAGCTAAGTCTTTGGAGGATGTGGTTTTGACGCATGGAATGAAAACTACTTCTTTTGAAAATCTGTCCACGACAACACAAATTGAGTCATATGAAGATGAAAGAGGAAGTCCGGTGATGAAGTCAATGGAGATATCTTCCCATGGGTGTTCAGGGATAGGAAGGGATAAAAGTTTTCCTGCCGGTGCCTTTTGCTTACCCTTCGTGAGGGCGCACGTTTGACAGGAGTCTACATAAAGCTTGGCATCTTTTGTGATGCCGGGCCACGTAAAATATCGGGAAAGGAGATGACTCGGAATAGTGCGTGCCTGACTGGGATGGCCGGCAATAGGAGCGTCATGGCAAATATTCAGGAGTTTTGTACGAAGAGAGGAAGGAACGAAAGTTTTTCCAGAATGATTTTTGAATATTTTTTCCTCATCGTTAAAAGTGAAACCTTCTACGTCCCCTGAGATTTTCTGCGATTCTGAGATTAGTTCATCGTAAAAGGAAGAAGATAAGGAAATGTTATTTGTTTCTGCTATTTCTGGAAATACGGTGATGTTAGTATTGTGATCCATAACCGCATCACTGTGATCCAGTCTTCTTGATAGAGCGTCTGCTCTACCGTTTGTCGTTCCTGGTTTATAGCACATTATGTAATTGAACTCCTGAAGGAGCACGTGCCATCGTGCCTGTCTAGGGGATAAGGTTTGCGGCTTTCGCCAATACTCCAGATTTTTATGATCTGTCCAGATCTTGAAAGAGTCTCTCCCAATAAGGTAATGGCGCCATTCTTTGAGAGCGCGAATGACCGCCAAGAGCTCTTTGTCATAGATCGGATAATTCCATTCTGCACTATCAAAGGAATGAGAGATAAATGCTGTTGGTCTCCACAAACCATCTTCTCCTTTCACAGATAGGACACCTCCTGTTGCGATATCGCTAGCATCCGTTTCTACCCGCATTTCTTTTTCTTGATCGGGGTATGCGAGGAGAGGTGCCTTAGTGAAGCATTCTTTGAGGTCATTGAACGCCTGCTCTTGCCTTGGCCCCCATTCAAAGGGTGTATCCTTTTTGGTGAGATCGTTTAAGGGTCTAGCGATGTCAGCAAAATTAGCGATAAAACGTCGGTAATAATTGCAAAGGCCAAGGAAGCCTTGCACTTGTTTGAGTCTAGTTGGTGTTGGCCAATTGAGGACTCTGGCCACCTTAGATTTCTGCATTTCAATGCCTTCTTTTGATATGACCATTCCAAGGAAGTCCACCTTTTTTTGCTCGAAGTGGCATTTTTCGGGTTTAACGTAAAGGTCGTTTTCTTGTAAGCGTTGAAGAACTTCTTTGATGATTCTTTGATGCTCCTCCGTCGGTCTTCCCTTGGTAAAGATGTTACAATCGTCCATGAAAATGATGACGACTGTGTACATGTCGTTAAAGACGTCATTCATCATCTGCTGGAATGTTGATGGTGAGTTAGTCATTCCAAAGTACATTACCAATGGTTCGTAAGAACCGAGGGGCGTAACGAAAGCTCCTTTCCATTCATCGCCTTCCTTGATTCGGATATTGTTGTATCCCCATCTAAGATCCATAGTGGTGAAGAGGTCAGCACCTTTAAGTCGATCTATTAATTGAGGAATTAGCAGTAATGGGTACGCATTTTTGATAGTTCTGTCATTGAGATAACGGTAATCAATAACCATCCGCTTCTTTCCATCTTTTTTGGGAATAAAGAATACGGGCGATGTTTGAGGGGATTTGGACGGTCGGATATAGCCTTTTTTGAGTTCCTTTTTGATGAATGTTCTGACTTCTTCCATATCAGGGTCGGATAATGGAATGATCCTTCCTTTTCTTGGTTCGAAATTGGGTTTGAGGTCTATGGCGTGATCCCAAGGTTTTCGGATTGGCATTCATTCCGATTCATTTTGTGAAAAGACGTCAAGATAATCGTGATATTGAACGGGTACTTTTTCCTTGAGTCCTTCTTCGATAGCTCGTTGGAACATTGAGGCCGGTAACCGATCATTCTGTCGAAATTTGCATTGATTGGTGCATCTAGAAAATGTTAGTTCTCTTTTTACCCAATCGACCCTTGGATTGTGGCGTTCTAGCCAATCATATCCTATGAAAAGTGAGTGCATTCCTAAAACGGTGACATAGAAGTCTGCATATTCGGAATGTCCTTGCACGTCAAATAACACTGTGACCTGATGTGTGATTTTTCCTATTGCTCCTTTAGAGCCATCCGCATTTGTTACTACGATCAGTTGGGTTAGTTTATCCAAAACAAGATTGTGATATCTGCAAAAGTCCAAATCAATGAAAGAATTAGATGCCCCTGAATCGAGTAAGGCATAGAGGTCTGCCAATTTCCATCCGGTAGTGGTTTTGAATCGGAGACTGGTTCGGAGAGTGAACTGTTTCTGGGTATTGAGGGATTGTGACGATATTTCTGTAGAGCAGTTAGTCATAGGGGAATTAAGCACATCTTTGGACGCTGCGCTTTCACTGAAAGACGCCCCAAAAATAGAGCCTATCGTGCATACAGGAAAATCGTCATTAGTATACTCTTCTAGATCGTGAACACCCTCTTCGTTCAGGATCATTGGCCTTTTAAAGCCTCCTTCTGTTTAGCTTCAACCGCAAGCTTGTCTCGCCAGTAAGCCTCGGCTTCAGCCGTTACATAAGCGGCATTGTGGGAGGCGTACCCCCCTCCTGTGGCCATTTGCAGCTGTGCCGGTGCGAGTTCCAAAGACCTCGCGGTCGCCTTCTTCGGCTTCTTGCAGTTTCGGGCGATATGCCCAACTTCTCCGCAGTTGTAGCATGTACAGGTATCACTGGCGTACTGCATTCCTATCTCCATTGGAGCTCCGCGACCAGGCTGTAACCCTGTGGGTGTGAACCGTGGTTGGCTCTGCCCTTGCTGACCCTGGGAAGGACGATACTGCCCTCGGTAAGGTCTCGTGGATTGAGCCGCCCTAGCCGCTCCTCGTTCCTCGTGGATTCTTTCTAACGTCTTTCCGTAGTTATCGTATTGCTTATAAAGATCCTCGTAGTCGTTGTCGTCAATTTCGCAATGAAGGGAAACTTGCTGGTACATGGTGAATCTGACTGCTTGTTTGAGCAAATGTGCCGCTTCTCCTTCAGAGACCTTTGCCTCTCATTTGAGTATATCGAACTTTTGAAGAAAGTCCGACGTAAGCATGGATCCCTGTCGGAGACCTTTAAGTTCTTGATACGACTGGTATTCGAGAGTCGTAATCTGGAAGAAGTCGGTGATCTCTTTTTGGAAGTCGGGCCACGTTGGCCAGGCATCATCTCCTATGAGGTTGTTGGAATCCTTCTTTTTCTTTATCTCCTGGTCGAGATACTTTTCCATCGTTAGTTGAGCGAAAGGTTTGGCTTTTCCTTCCAGACGGAGTAGAACCGCCATTGCCAACACCTTGTCAGATTTCCAATTCTGTGCTGACACCCAGAGACGTATCTTTGTCCACCAGAGGCGGAACTTCTTTTTGTCTCTGTCCCATTTCCCGGGATCCGCGATCTTTTTGACTGTTTCTTCTTCTTTCCTAGCGTTTTCCTTGAGAGCGTCAACCAGCGCATCTCGGAGATCATCCATGTTGATGGGGTTCGACATCATTGCTTACTACTAAGTATCTTCCAACCTAGTTCTGGGCAAGTCTTCTGATGTATTGATACGAGGGTGCGAATATCGATTCTTCGCGAATAGAGTAAATCTTCTGAGGCAATCGTCTTGCACTCAAGTAGGTAGTCTTATCCAAGTGTAATGACCTAGACTTTGAGTCGTGACGCTCGAGGGCAAGACAACAATCAACCAGTGTTCAAGGCTTCAAGACTAGTCGTCAAGTCCGAAGCGAGTAGATGAGAATAGGGAGCGGTACCCTTAATTCACACTTCAGGCCTAAGGCAAGGATTGAACAAGTGGATAAGACTGCCGTTGTAGGTACTTTACATGGGTTTAAATACTGGGACAAGATGAGCACAGACCAAGCTATGAACTACTATGTATGGATGAGTGATGCTGCGTACACAGCCGTGCACAGTCGAGGCTGTACGAGTAAGAAAGTGGAGTCATGCGATAAACCAATGGAAAAGAGAAGGAGAATCATATGATATGTTAGCCAATGAAGATGGTGAGAAAGGATGAAATCGTAACACAGGAGGGGACCCCCCCAATAGGGATAGCTCGGATGGGACGGACCCTGACGAAAATGAGTCAGAGGATCCCATCCCCATAATCCGGTTCCATAACCGAGGAGGTGGCCGCTTCAATGAGATTGGAGGCAATGGACCTCCTAGGGGTGGTCCTCCCAGATGTGGAGGACCCCCTCGGAATGAAGATCCAGATGATCCAGACGACCCAGACAGAGGACCAGGACAAGGTCCTCCCGGGGGTGGATGCCCCAATTGTCAGTATCTCAGGGAACAAACCCCTGGAAACGCACGATACGTCGATCACATGCAACAGCAGTATATTGACCGCATCAGAGAACAAGTCGGTTATGTGACTGGACCAGTCGGTCCTGATGAGCCCACCTAAACCTGGAAAGTACGGAGGTCAAGATGACCTTGAGAAATTTGACAACTGGGTCAGTCAAATACTCAGGTATTACAGGACCTTTAAAATCACGGGTCCGGACCGTGAGGGCGATCGCATCCTCTATACAGGATTATTCCTGGAGGACATGGCCTCGCAATGGTATGACCAGGAGGTCACATCCCCTGATCGTGTGGTCCATGATTGGACGTTCGAGGAACTCATTTGCAAGCTCTTCAGGCAGTTTGTGCACGAAGCATCCGCCCAGCACACGGCTGACCAGTATGACCACGTGAGATACAGTCATATGAAGGGCGCACTCGCCTTCTATAACGAATTGAGATGCCAAGCTAGCTGCATGGTGCAACCACCTGACGATTACTTGTTCCGGAGGAAATTCCTCCTTGGACTACCATTGTCCGTGGTCGAGACAATGTTCAAAGCCCATGGTATATCGGCCGAGCACTCCACAATGAGGGAGATCCTGGAGGAAGTCCAGAAGGTCGAGACTGCCAATAAGGCAATGGACCTCCATAATCGTGCTAAGCAGCACTATGGAGGTAAGCCCTCCTGGAATGAATCGAGCAAGCAGCGCCAACAACAGGGCAGCAGCTCACACAAACATGACAAGGGTCATGAACACTCCCCCGATGGACTCGGGCGAGAAGCCTAAGTTCTTCAGGAAGGGTAACACCCTCTATAGGAATAAAACGAAGTTCCGGAACCCCGGGCGTGCATTCATGCCAAAACCCAATCAGAATCAGGGGAAAGCCCCGGAATTTAAGTCGGCGTATAAACTGAAGACATGTGGATTCCTGAAGGGGATCCACTGCTTTGATTGTGGAAAGGATGTTACGATTTTCATCATGTCTCTTCATCCTCATTGGCTAACGTATCGTATGACCCTCATCTCTTTTTCCATTTGTTCTTCGTATGGTTCCACTTTTCTCCTTGTACAGCCCCGACTGCGCAATACCTATGCACACAGCATCACACGTCCTGGTTAGGCAGTACATAGCTCGGTCTGTGCGCAACTTCCTTTAGTATTTAAACCCATGTAAAGTACCTACGACGGCAGTCTTATCCACTTGTTCAATCCTCGCCTTAGGCCTGAGTGCGAATTAAGGATACCACTCTCTATTCTCATCTACTCGCTTCGGACTTGACGACTAGTCTTGAAGCCTCGAACACTGGTTGATTGCTGTCTTGCCCTCGAGCGTTACGACTCAAAAGTCTAGGTCGTTACACTTGGATAAGACTACCTACTTGAGCGCAAGACGATTGCCTCAGAAGAATTACTTTATCCGCGAAGAATCGATATTCGCACCCTCGTATCAGTACATCAGAAGACTTGCCCAGAACTACTAGTAGGTTGAAAGATACTTAGTAGTAAGAACGATGTCGAACCCCTTCAACATGGATGACCTCCGAGATGCGCTGGTTGACGCTCTCAAGGAAAACGCTAAGAAAGAAGAAGAAACGGTCAAGAAGATCGTGGATCCCAGGAAATGGGATGGAGACAAAAAGAAGTTCCGCCTCTGGTGGACAAAGATACGTCTCTGGGTGTCAGCGCAAAATTGGAAATCTGACAAGGTGTTGGCAATGGCGGTCCTACTCTGCCTGGAAGGAAAAGCCGAACCTTTCGCCCAACTGATGATGGAAAAGTATCTCGACCAAGAGATAAAGAAGAAGAAAGATTCCAACGATCTTATAGGAGAAGATGCTTGGCCTGCATGGCCTGATTTCCAGAAGGAGATCACCGACTTCTTCCAGATTACGACTCTCGAATACCAGTCATATCAGGAGTTGAAAGCCCTCCGGCAGGGATCTATGCTTACGTCGGACTTTCTCCAGAAGTTCGATATTCTCAAACGAGAAGCAAAGGTCTCCGAAGGAGAAGCGGCGCATTTACTCAAACAAGCAGTCAGGTTCACCACGTACCAACAGGTTTCTCTTCACTGTGAGATCAACGACGACAACTACGAGGACCTTTACAAGCAATACGATAATTACGGAAAAACATTGGAAAGGATCCATGAAGAGCGAGGAGCAGCCAGGGCGGCCCAAACTCCAAGACCTTACCGAGGACAGTACCGTCCTTCCCAGGGTCAGCAAGGGCAAAGCCAACCACAGTTCATGCCCACAGGAATTCAGCCTGGCCGCGGAGCCCCAATGGAGATAGGAATGCAGTACACCGGAGATACCCGTACATGCTACAACTGCGGAGAAGTTGGGCATATAGCACGAAACTGCAAAAAGCCGAAGAAGATGACCGCGAGGTCTTCAGAACTCGCACCGGCACAGCCGCAAACGGCAGCAGGAGGGGGGTATGCTTCCCACAATGCTGCTTATATAACGGCTGAAGCCAAGGCTTACTGGAGAGACAAGCTTGCGGTTGAAGCTAAACAACAGGAGGCTTTAAAAGGCCAAAGATCTTGAACGAAGAGGGTGTTCATGATCTCGTAGAGTATACTGATGACAATTTTCCTGTATGCACGATAGGCTCTATTTTCGGGGCATCTTCTAGAGGAAGTGCGGCGTCCAAAGATGTGCTTAATTCCCCTATGACTAACTGCTCTACAGAAATATCGTCACAATCCCTGTTACGATTTCATCTTTTCTTTCCTTTCCCATTGGCTAAAGTATCGTATGATCTTCTTTTCTTTTTCCATTCGCTCATCGTATGACTCCACTTTCTTGTAACACAGCCTCGACTGTGCACGGCTATGTACGCAGCATTGCTCGTCCATACGTAGTAGTCCACAGCTTGGTCTGTGCTCGTTTCGTTTCAGTATTTAAACCCATGTACAATACCTACAACGGCAGTCTTATCCACTTGTTCAAACCTCGTCTTAGACTTGAGTGCG
>JBBPSU010000415.1:0-12973 GCA_038093755.1 Tylopilus microsporus | reverse complement strand
GATCTGCTTCCACCATCATCATGCCCCGCAATATTGTGACCCCTGAGGATATTGGCGACGACTCTGATCTGGACAACCCCAAAAAGTCCAAGTAAGGGCCATTCTTAGTATATGTCAAAGAGCTAACCGTAAATATCTGTTTTCAAAGGTCCAGGAAAGTGAAAAAGAAAGGAGAGAACGACTCCCTCTATTACTCTGCTGCATGTACAATTGCCCGCTGTCACGATTTATGGTGCAAGCCAGATAAGGTCTTCAAGATTATATATTTTCTTCAAGAGGAAGAAGCTAGTAGGGCTGGCGAACTTGATGAGGATGAGATCGAAAGGGAGGCATGTGAAGACTACTTGAGCACCGTGTACATTTACTATTCACTGTGACTGCTTGCTCCAGCTCAGCAGCATACTTGCAGTTCTGAGGAATCATGTGGTTTTGCCACCCGGGTATACTGCAAACTGAGCCAAATTATACCCGGCTTAAAGCAGATGATCGATGATCCCAGGCAAAGGAATGAAGTTGTGGATATCAGCTCCAAGGTGGGTTATTGTGGATATTGTTACGATTTCATCCTTTCTCTCCCTTCTCATTGGCTAATGTATCGTATGATCTTCTTTTCTTTTTCCATTCGCTCATCGTATGACTCCACTTTCTTATAAGTACAGCCTCGACTGTGCACGGCTATGTACGCAGCATCGCTCAACCATACGTAGTAGTTCACAGCTCGGTCTGTGCTCGTTTCATCTCACTATTTAAACCCATGTACAATACCTACAACGGCAGTCTTATCCACTTGTTCAAACCTCGTCTTAGACTTGAGTGTGAATTAAGGGTACCGCTCCCTATCATCATCTACTCGCTTCGGACTTGACGATTAGTCTTGAAGCCTTGAACACTGGTCGTTTGTTGTCTTGCCCTCGAGCGTTACGACTCTAAGTCTAGGTCGTTACAGATATATGCGCACGTACTGACTTTTTTATTCTAGATTAGTGCAGAAATCAAGAACACCCGTTCGACCGATGCAAGCCGCCTCAAGGCCCAGATCCCAAAGTACGCATCCCTGAACCCACATGATCTCACGAGCATCAAGCCTATGATCAAAATTTCCAAGATGTGGGGTGAAATGGGACTGAACCACCCGCTCCTTGCTCGATGGCTCTGCCCCATCGACAAGCTTTCTGAGTTTGATGAAGATCTGGAAGGGTAAGTCTTCCTGATGCTTGTGCACCGGTAATTGTGACTCATATTTTCATCTCCCTAGGACATGAAAGAAACTTGTGTCAGGCGAAATCCCAATGGGGGGGCAAGATTTCCCTGCATTCTTCATTAGCGGCATAATGCCTGGAGCGCAGTTGGACCCGGATGTGGACAACATTTTTCCTCAACTCTTTCGCAGCTATTTCCTCATCCGAGTCAGTCTTGTCCTTCTCATGCCCAAGCTATCGTACTGACATGTGACGTTCTATAGATTGCCCGCCACATCTTCTTAGGCCCATCATTTGCCACAGACCCACCCAATAGAAAGAATTGTGCATGTAATGCGATCCTGAATGATGTAACAACCATTGAGCCCGAACACATCACATATGTATGCGTCCAAGTAAGATGATCTTCTACTTTATTCACTCGATTGCTCACACTGGCCCACCATGACCAAGGCCCGTTTCGGAATTGTCGCGAAGGAAGCATGGAACGAAGAAGGTGATTTCAGCTACTGTGAGATGTACTGTGCGATCATCTGGTTTATCAAGCATGCAGAAGACACAGAGTGGAAGAAAAACCTGTTGGAGTTTTGGAACAAGTAGGTGTCATTAAGTATCAAGTTCATACTTCACTTGCTGTTTCTAGGGAAATATTTGGCAATGAAAATGGTCATGGCAGCTCTGAGAAGAAGGCTGTCAACAAGGACTCCACACCACGCATGAGTACGATGCAAACGCTCCAAGCCCGAATGAAGGCCTGTCTTGCCCCCCTCCCGAAGATCCGCCTGCATGCACACTGGATCCCTCGTTACTGTCCTCATCTATCGCCCACACTACCAGTCCCCCACCAGCCCAATCTGCTACTATCAATGTATCCACTGGTACCCGCACCTTCGAGTCGTCTGCTATGAGGTCTAGCTCTTCATCGACTGTCAACTTGAACAACACCATTTCAGCCACACCACCACCCTCAACTCTGCAGAGGGCCCCGACTAGCCTGCTGTCTGATCCTGAGGCCCCACTTGTCTTGACACCTATCACAAACCAGAAGGAAAAGCTGGCTGCGAAGTCTGCAAAAGCCAAGGGTAAGCGGCCTGCACTTCCCGACCAGGAAGGTGGTTGCACTGGCTGAGCCTTCAAGCGCCGTAAATAGATATGCAAGTATATGCCAATGCCATGTCTTCAGGCCATCTGGTACTGAAGTACTGAGTCTGACCAATTGTCCCAACAGATGCTCTGCATTTCCGACTCAGATTCAAGTTCAAGTTCACTTCTTTCCACTTCGCTCTAGCATCTTGCTCGCAATCCTCGCTTGCTACTTGTTTCCTCCCAGTTTGTGTTATGCTCACCCGTCCCGAGGCGTTCAACTCTCCTCGTCGTCCTCATCGTTGAGCTCAAGGATCCGGATGTGGTATCATCTGGTGGCCGTCCACTAGGAGCCGCTGCATCTGTACTGTATGGTGTATATAGATTAATACATGCCAGTATATTGCCTGTAGTGATACGTGGGCAATATATGGTTTTGTGTTCATCAGCAAACCAACCCTCCTCTGCACAGACTGTAGAGTCTGTAATTTGGGTGACCTTTCTGTACAGAGTCAAATTTTGGCTGTGTGGGAAAAAGGTTGGTTTGCTGATGTTCAAACAGGAGGCTCGGAGGGCTATATGGCATTACCGAAACACAGTCGCCCGATAGGTGTTGCTGGACTGACCATACCCGACGCAAATTTCAGTTCATGGACATACAATTATAAGACCCCCACCCTCAGATGACGGAAAAAAGCTCAGACGCTACATATAATCAGCTATAGTCTCATATCCTTTTTTTTCAATTTTTGTGATGCAGAATATGTCATCTTTACAATGATGTATAGATATCTGTTCAATGTTCATCCCATAGTATAGGACATCGTTCGAGCTGTTTAGATACCATTCTTTATGCGGCAAAGACATACAATAGGATGCAAGATAATACAGTAAAAGTACATGACAGAATCCCCAGAAATCTTCTTCATTTGATAATTAAGGTGTATGTACATGGTGTAGTACATCTGTGGTCGCTCATGATTCAACTTGAAGGGTTGCTTGTCCTGATGAGAAATAAACATACCCCATCTTTGTCAAGAGTTACTTGTGATGTTGCTCACTCATAGATAGAGATAGCGCAGCCCTGATCTCCCTCTGGCTTGTCGTACATGAGGAAAAATGGTTTGCAGGTCTTTAGTGGGCATTTCTCAAGTGCGAACTTGGGGTTTGTGCTCACTGCAGTTTTAAGCCCTTCAAAGAAAATTTAGCCCTCATCAGCAAAAAGAGACCGTGTCGCATACATTTTATTTCAGGAATTTCGCTTGTATGAGATAGAGAGCGCAAACTTCCCCTGGCGGGACAAAGGTCAAACAGTTTAAGATATTGGAGATCACGACTCACTCTAAGCTGTCCTTCCAATACTGGTTCTCCTGCGGCTGTTAATGCCACATGAATGTGATGATGCCCAAGTGTGAGAGAAGCAAACCGACACCTCTGCCATAGTACTCCACATCGCCGACCTAAATGCGAGATCAGGCAACCTGTGGTTCCCCCAACATCCACATGAAACGAACAAGGTTTCTGCTGAGATAGGGAGCGTGAACGACTCAGTTCCGCACTCTTGTACTATCTGCAGGACAAAGGTCACATCAGTTTGAGATAGCAGGGATCATGACTCACTCTAAGCTGTCCTTCCAATACTGGTCCTTCTGTGGCTATCAATGCATGAGTGCGATGATGCCCAAGTGTGAGATGAAGCAGACCAACCCCTTTGCCATAGTACTCCATGTTGCCAATCTAAATGCATGATCAGGCGGGTGCATACCGATTTGACGGCGCCTATGGATCTCCCCTACATGCACGCAAAATGAGTGGAGTTTCTATGATTTGAATAGCCGCACTGGCACAGGGGACGACTAGAATTTAGCATAGACAGGTACTGGGTGTTGTTCTTCTGAGCATCAGCACCAGCATTTGCCTTGTTCGATTGTACGGTATCAGGAATGTCCAGACGACCTCGTCAGGAAAGCGGTCAACGATGTCAATGAAATCTCCAAGGAGTTGAAACGAGTTTTGTCCTTGGGGATGACATATTTGCCATGCACCGCTTTCCTTGCCAAGGATAACAAATATTTTGTGGTCTCCAGGGGTCTTGGTGCAGAGTCGACTGGGAAGGGAGTATGAGACAATGGCACTATAGTACTACCTTTCGGCCCCAAACTAATATCTCACCCAGGCCGCCCAGATCCAGGAATAGTGGCGATGCGCACAAGCGTGATCGAAGGACTGTCGAGCGTGGTATGGGATAGAAAAAACGCCTCAGCCAGAGACGCAGGAGCTGCATGACATATGAACATGGCCATAGGCAGTGGACCAGAGAGTGGAGCGTACCTTGAGCAACCACAGCAAGGTGCTCACATTGTTTGCAGCACAAGCCTTCCAACGACATCATCAAGCCGGGAGCTGCATGATGCATGAGCAAAATGATAGATAGCGGATTGGGGAGTGGAGCGCACCTCGGGAACCATGGCACTTGGCAAGGCGCGCTCATATTTTGCAACACAAGCCTTCGATTCCTATCCAATGGCACCATTGAGCCTGCCTTCCTGCTCTTCCGGGCTCTCTCGTTCCTCCTCCAGTGCTTCCTCATCTGGAGATATGACTTCCGTAGCTTGAAAGTACCTGGGACTAGATGAGTGCAGTCTCATGGATAGAAGCAAAATGTTACCATTGGGTGAGCAGGATCACAAATAGCAGGTTTGAACATCGAGCCTATCATCATTGTGCTGGGAAGGAAGTCAGTAAATTGTACGTATCCTTCAATGATCTGGGTGAAGTCTCTGATGGTAAGCACTGATGGGATACTGGTCCCGAACGTGCTATTTGCAATTGGTGTGAGATTGAGTGCAAGCATTGAGTGGTACAAGAATACATTTACCCAACAACAGGGAAGGCGTACGTCCGTTACATGGGTTAAGTTGCAATGAATGAGTGTGGATAAAAAAGTGGAATCTGTCATTGTAATTCTTCCCAGATCCATCTCCGTACCAGTTGTTGGGCGACGGCATTCTTGGTGCAGTCTCCTATGATAGCCTGCACCAATGAGCCGCCCAGCCACCCTTCAATGAAGGTCCCCTCCAGCGGGATGGACGTATTCCAGATGGTCCAAGTGCCACCTGGAAAATCTGGGTTTGAAGCGACAAACGTAAGCCAGAATATTTCACAGCCCCAAAATCGTTGCAGAGACGTGTTGGGGACCAAGGAAAGCCAATGCTGCAGGCCATTGGAGAGCAACCACCAGTCGTGGCAGCACAGTGGGTCGAAACCAGAAGGAAGGGGTAAAAATGAAATGGATCTGTTGCATGAATAGTCCATGGGGTTGCCTTGTCCTGAATTCTGGCTCAGATGAGGGATAAAAGAGTGAGCATCCTGAATGGAGGGTAAAAGAATGCACACGTACTGGATTCAGATGGTGAACCCCAGAAGGGAGGGTTGGGCACGAGGCAGAGAAATCAAGGAAATAGTCGGCGTCATCACATTTCAAGTTCTATCAAAGGAAGAATCAGTCATTCTGGCTAATGAATAAAGGTATGGATGGGTGCATACCTGGTCCGACTGAGTGGCAACAGAATCAGGTAATGTATCAATGACTGGAGTTATGAACGATCTGTATTCTGGAGCGAGCGTGACAGTAACTTGGATGGGCTATCGTTTTTCTTTCAAGTGAGTAACTTGGAGAGTTCAACATGGAGGGCAGTATGTACGATTTTGCCATCGATGAGATGCTTGGGGAGTGAACCGGAGAAACAGATCAAAATAGGCTTGAGACCGTACACTTCCTCAGTGTCATCAATATGAATACATTGAAGGAGTGTCGACATTGGAATTGTGTTTTCTTCCATGGTCACGGTGGAGATGATAGAGCAGTTTGGTGTGGAGATTTGGTTGTCTGCTTTTGTCACGTGATGTGTACCTTGTTATCGTTCGCTCTTATCAATCTCGCATCTCTCGCTCATCCAGTTCGCAACAAAATGAATGTATATAAGACAAAGATGCCAGCACATGAAGTCGACGGCAAAAGTGAGTGATCAACTGTCCATGGTCCCACTGTACCTTTCATCCCACTTAGTCTTGCAATTCCATGATAAACGGCACACAACAGTTCACTGCATGGTGTGTCCCGCGGGACGAAATGGTGAATTACCAGTCATGGCAGTTAGACACATAGGAAAGCACTGCAATAGTGCTCGCCATAGACGACTTGTTCAAAGCCTTCGGAGGTACGCGTTGATTTATTTAATGATTAGTGATATCTCTTGATTCTATTCCTATGACCCAGTCACCTGGGGCTTGCGGGGCTCAGCCGGGCGCTTTGTGAGTCATCGGCACCACAGAGACAAAGATATAGGAGTCCTCCAAGGATTCCTAGCCCTGTTTTTCCTATGGAGATCGATCACAGTCCGGGCCTAGGTCCCCTAGAGCTGTCAGCAGGCATGAATGAAGTAGAACATCAACCACTCACTGGCTCAAGCCCTGCTGGTGATGACAATCCTGGACTCTTAAACTCCATTCCTTCAGTCTCTGATACAATTCCGGCTTCTGGGAGAGACCAAATGCCCCTTTCTGAGCTTCAAGCAGTGCTTGCACGAAATCCATTGGATATGCTCTACCATAATCCACCAGATCTTTTTGCTGAACTACAGGCTGCTCTTCATGACAAAACCTTTGTCCCTGAAGGGATCATTCTTCCCCCATTACAGCATGAGGATGAGCTTGGTGTGGAGGTAAACTTTCCTATAGATGAAGATGATCTTGTGTTACAATACGGACGTGGCGTGTCTTTTTCTTTCCTTTTTCATTGATGACTCATTGTGACTCACATCCATGCCTGCCCTAGACTCTTATCAATGACGCATCCTTTCCTCCGCAGGCCTGCTGCTGCGCATCCACATTTGTTTCCTTTTTCGTCATCGTACGATTCTCACTCTATTTCCCATTGGCTCTCGTATCGTACGATTCCTTTCCTCCTTTCCCATTCGCTCCTCGTTATCGTTCCACTTTCCTAACTCGTCGTTGTACCATACATGGACCTGGTCCGTGCGCCATTCCCAACCCCATATAAAGGGTAGTAGCTGTACTTGTATTCTTTAAGCTAGTTCTACGCAATTCACCGTTGCTTGACACTAGTCCAGGCCTAGGGTTAGGTCTGAGTATCTCTTCGCTCAGCGTCGTCAAGGTTGACTTCGCTCTCGCTTCATCGTTACTCTTCGCGCACGGTTGTGCAGTACTCTTTGGTCGCTGTCCGCGCACGTCCGCGCCGTCCTCACTAGTTCACGCTCGGTAGCATAACAAAAGAACTAGCTTCTCCCTTCGCCCCAGCTATCTCGCTGTCGGGCCCACCCCCTCGCCGCAACATCCTATGAAATCTCTTGGGAGGACCGTCAACGCGCTAAGCGTGCCGCTACCCGCCACCTAGCAGGAGAGGCTATTGAGAATCCCCTTCTCGCCCCTCGTCGCAAGACTCCCACGCCCCTCGCCACCCCCATCATTGCTACCCTACCCCTCGACGCTTCCTCCTCTTCACAAGTTCCCCCTCCCACCTCTAGCAGTGTTCCCGCAGGCTCCGATTGGATAATCCGAGACCTTACTCCCATCCCTTCTCCCATCGCCACATCCAACCCGCTCCCCGCTTTCACAGGACTCCACATCTCGATCCCCCCGCCGATCCCACCTCCATCTCCCTCTGACAGCTCCTCATCAGCGCATACCCCTATGGCTGATCCACGACCCACTGAATACAAGGCAGGGTTGCCTTCTGACTTCTCCGGCACGTCCGATGATGCTCGCCGATGGATACTCGCGATGGAATCCTACTTCCGTCTGAACGCCGACATCTACCAGGATGGTAACATTATGGCGTTGGTTATGCTCAACAAGATGAGCAAAGGTGATGGTGCCGACTTTGCTGAAGGTTGGTACGACAAGATAAACAAAGCAGAGGCTGGAGTGCCGGTGCACTTTGCAGTGCTAAAGGAAGACTTCCTCACTACGTTCTATCCTGCTGACATGAAGACGCAGGCTAAGGAAAAGCTTGCTAAGCTCAGGATGAGCCGAGACCCTAAGGACACTGGGTCGTTTAGTTCCTATGTGCAGCAATTCAAGACTGCGGCAGGCAAGTCCGGTTTTAAGACGGACGACTACGCCTTGGTGGAACTGTTCATAAAGGGTCTTGATCTGAAGATCTCGACCATGGTAATCTCGCAGGCGGTAGTACCAGAGACACTAACCGCATGGGTCAAGGATGCCTCCAAGTTTCATGGGCACCTTCTTCGCATCCGAGGACTGGGGAGTGGAAGTAGAGATGACGGAAACGTATCTCGAAAGTCCCCCCGGGATCCCTTCGCCATGGATGTCGACGCCGTACGACTCACCCCGATCGAGAGAGCGAGGCACATCAGAGAAAATAGGTGCTTCGTATGTCATAAACAGGGATGTTCTACCAGGAATCATCCAAAGTCCGGTGGAGGAAGGCCTCTGAAACAACAATACACCCAACGACTGGGTAAAGCACAGGTTCGCGCCGCCGAAGCTCCTATGCCTCCACCATACGCCTCAGGAACCACCTCCCAAGTCGTGCAATATGTGGAAAAGTTGAAAGCACAGGGAAAGTCGCAAGAGGTACTCCGTGTACTCGAGGCCTGCTTTGACAAAGAACAAGGAGAGACCTCTGAGTCGGAAGAGGAACCTGCTCAGGTCTCTGCCCTCGAAACCGAGGTTCAGGAAACCGCCGCCCCTGAACAGGATTTTTAGTCAGGAGGAAAGACAAGTCGACGTCTTCCCCTCCTTCTCATAGACTCGCTCATGTAACTGTAACAAGTACTCAGGCCAAATCCCTACTCATCGCAGTATCTCTCGCTAAGCCTGAGGGAGCAGTCTTCGTCGACACCACCGCTCTCATCGACTGTGGAGCAACCGGAAATTTCGTGGATAGAGACCACGCTAAGCAGAACGGATACCCGCTTATAAAACTCAAAACCCTGATACGAGCCTACAATGTGGACGGCTCTCCGAACCAAGCCGGGATCATTCGACATAAGACCTGCCTTACCATCCAGATCGCGGGAACGACGGAGGAATGAGAATTCCTCGTCCTCAACTGTGGAAAAGAAAACGTGATCCTCGGAATGCCGTGGCTTCGAGAGATCAATCCGAAAATCGACTGGGCAACTGGGAAAGTAACGATCCCTTCCCTTCCCACCTACAACCCCATCCCCATGCAACACGCCCGCCGATATGCATTCGCTCGTCTCTGCAAACTAAACGACTCCTTGCCGATTCAACGAGCCAAGAAATTTGCCGCAGCCAGGAGAAGGACCATAGAACCGGATGAAACCCGGTATCTCCTGTGCTATCTTGGCCTGGACCCTGATAACAAGGTAGCACAATGGTGGGAAGAGCAATATTCCCCTTTGCCACCCACCCATGTGCGGAAGATGACGATTGCCACCGAAATCGCCCAACACTTCGCAAAGCCCAAAGTAAAACTCCCTCCTCAGTACAAACTGTTCGCCGATGTCTTCGCCGAACCAAAGGACGGTGTCCTACCACCATCTCGACCTTTTGACCATGCCATCGAACTCGGACCGGAGTTCATTCCCAAGATCGCCAAGACCTACCTGCTCAATCCTGCCGAGCAGAAAGCGTGTAAGGATTTTATTGACGAGCACCTCAAGAGTGGGAAGATCTCCCCTTCCAAGTCCCCCCAAGCCTCCCCTTTCTTCTTCGTGTTGAAGAAAGACGGATCTCTTCATTCGTGTCAGGACTACCGATACCTGAACTCCCACACCACGAAGAACACTTATCCTCTCCCACGAATACAGGATCTCACCGATAAGCTGAAGGGATCTAAAGTTTTCACCAAGTTCGACGTTCGATGGGGATATAACAACGTCCTGATCAAACCGGAGGACCGCTGGAAAGCCGCCTTCATCACCCCTTTTGGGCTCTTTGAGCCGAACGTCATGTTTTTTGGGCTGTGCGGATCCCCCCCTACGTTCCAAGCCCTCATGAATCACATCTTTGCTGACTGCATCGCTGAAGGATGGCTCATTGTGTACATGGACGACATCCTCATCCATTCCTCTCTTCAGAAAGACCACGACAAGTGAACCGCAAAAGTCTTGGAGCGTCTCCGAGACAACGACATGCACTTGAAACTCTCTAAGTGCACCTTCGACGCTCGCGAAGTCGAATACCTTGGCATGATCCTTTCGGAAGACCGAATGGCCCTCGATCCTGTTAAGCTCCAGGCCATCAGCAACTGGCAATCTCCGAAGTCCATCAAGGCAGTCCGATCATTTATCGGATTTTGCAACTTCTACCGAAAGTTCATCCCTGACTTCTCCCTGATCACCCACCCCCTCCATGACCTCACTAAGAAGGGTGCCGCCTGGCAATGGACCGACGAGTGCAATGTGGCATTCGGTCTCCTCAAAGCCGCCTTCTTGAAGCAACCCGTTTTGCGTCTTCCTGATACCACCAAACCCTTCACTGTGATGACTGACACCTCACTCACCGCCTCGGGGGGTGTTCTAATGCAAACCGATGGCAACGGCGATCTCCATCCGTGTGCCTATTTCTCCTGAACCTTCTCCCCTGCGGAACGGAACTACGACATTTACGATCGTGAGCTCCTCGCTGTTATGCACGCCCTCGAGGAGTGGCGTCAATACCTTCATGGCACCGGCCACCCCGTTACCATGCTCACCGACCATAAGAACCTCACGTTCTTCCGTTCCCCCCAGAAGCTCTCCCGTCGTCAGGCTCGCTGGAAGATGTACCTCCAGGATTTCGACCTCACGTTCTCCCACCTCCCCGGTACCGCTATGGGACCAGCGGACGCTCTTTCCTGGAAAGATGACGTAGATTCTTCGTGCGACAACACTGACGTCACTCTTCTCCCAGATGACCTTTTTGTCCGCACTCTCGACGCCGACATCCTCTGTGACCTCCGTGTCTCCTCTGCCTCCGACCCCGTTGTTGAGCGCACCCTCCGTTCCATGGCCGCTGAACAGACCCCCATCCAACGCGACTCCCCGGCCGATTGGTCGTTCCATGACGATCGCCTGTACTACAAGGGGCTGTTGAAATCCATGATGACTAAGCAGGTCTAGACTCTAGAACGTCTTATCTATGACGACATAGGTTTAGACTCTTATCTATCGGATGACATGATGATGATGACTCATATGATAAGATGATCAGTCAGCACATGCTGCGCATGACATCATATGATGATAAATCATTCTGCAACGTTCCATGGTATTCCATGGATACTCTATACTGGGTAATAGTACACAATAGGTACAAACAAACCCTGTAGTATATAAGAGCGGGACTGAGTCCCACAATCTTAAGTCGCTCTTGCACTCCTACAAGTCAGATCGTCTTACCACAGCTACTCCTCTCTGCATCAGCAAATCAGACTGCTCTGTACAGTTCTGTACAGAGCCAACAGCTCCACAGAACCCCCAGCTAGGTCCATTCTATACAGCTCTGTACAGAACACTAATCTCTGTGAACTTTGTAGCACTGGGAAGCTGTGGCTCTGTGGGCTCTGTGGAGTACTGTGGGGCTCTGTGGAGCATTGTGGGGCATTGTGGAGTACTATGGAGCATTGGAAGGTATTGTGGAGTACTGTAGGGCATTGTAAAGTACTGTGAGGCTCTGTGGGGCACTGTGTCATACCAAAATATTCACCAATCAAATCATATGATATTCCATCCACAACATACAAGTAGTAACTACTACACTATAAACTTACTCATTCTCTGAAAGAAATATTATCTATATAGTAGACTTTTGTCAGTTACAGCCTAATCACCTAACATTGAAAGCAACTTACCAATATCTGAAGATCATACAACCTAGATAAAAGATGGAAGTGATCAGTAATAACAAGTTCTAAATGAGAAAGTAGTGAGTGATAATGAATAAGGATATATGAACTTACAAATGATGAGTTGAGATGATGAGTTGAGATGATAAGTGATAAGTGACAAGTGGTGTGTGGTGAGTAAAAAGTGGTGATGAGTGGAAGTGGGAAGAAAGGAAGGGTGGGAACAATTCTGAGCTGTTGCTTGCTTTATATATGAGTGGTGCCACAAATAGGTGCAAATAATTGACTTGTCCGCTTTTTTCAAAGTCAAGTGTGGGAAACTTGCCTTAATTGGTAATCAAAAAATTGCACCACTAGACTTTGCCACACTTTCTTTGCCACTTCTTTTCATCATATTTTTGGCTACACTGTGGCTACATTTATTTTCCCTACATATTGACTACACTTTTATGAATATTTTGAACATCAGCCTAACTACAAATAGATGCAAATAATTCACTTGTCCGCTTTTTTCAAAATCAAGTGTGAGAAAACTTGCCTAATATTGGTAACCAAAAACTCTGCACCACTAAGCTTTCTTTACTCAATCACAATTCTAATTCTCACTCACTAATCCTAATACCAATTCTTGTTGATTACTAATCCTAATCCTAATCCTTGTTAGTTACATTCCTATCAGTCATAAGAGTGCAAATATGGATTAGGATTTGTGTTAATAAGGATTAGGATTAGGGGATTAGGATTGGGATTAGGATTGGTGACTGACAGGATTAGGATTAGTGACTGACAAAATTAGGATTAGGGTTAGGAGTGACTGACAATGATTAGAATGAGGATTAGGACTAGTGATTGA